>CM032381.1:734182-746696 GCA_019023105.1 Diglossa brunneiventris
TTGGGATTTAGGGGTTAGGGTTTGGGGGTTTGGGATTTGGGGATTTGGGTTGGGGTTTGGGGTTGGAGGTTTGGGATTGGCATTTGGGGATTTGGGATTTGGGGATTGGGGATTGGAATTGGGGGTTTGGGATTAGGGTTTGGGGTTGGAGGTTTGGGATTGGGGATTTGGGGATTGGACATTTGGGATTGGGGATTTGGGGGTTTGGGATTTGGGGGTTGGGGGTTTGGGGATTGGTGGTGTCTCTGGGGATTTGGGGCTCCGGGACTTGGGGGTGTCTCTTTACTTTCAGGGGATCCCCCTGTGCTCACAGCCCCATTTTGGGGTCTCTCTGTATTTGGGGTGGGTGGGTCTCTGTTTTTGGGGTATCTCTCTCTGTATTTGGGGGTGTCTCTCTCAGGATTTGGGGTCTCTCTGGTTCTGGGCTCTCCCAGCCCCATTTTGAGGTGCCTCCCCCCCGTTTTCAGCCCGCTGGTGCTGGGGAACCTGTGGGATGTCACGGACCGGGACCTGGACCGGCTGGCGCAGGCGCTGCTGCGGGGGTGGCTGGGGGGGGGCCCCGGGACCCCCCTGCTGGCCCAGCTGGCCCAGGCCCGCCAGGCCCCCCGCCTCAAATCCCTCATCGGGGCCGCCCCCGTGGCCTACGGGCTGCCAGTCAGCCTCTGCTGAGGGGGGGGCATGCTCTGGGGGGCCCTTGGTGCTTTTGGGGTTCCCCCATTGCCTGGAGTGAGGGTTTGGGGTCCCTTTGGTGCTTTTGAGGTTCCCCCATTGCCCAGAGCTGCCCCGGAGTGAAGGTTTGGGGTCCCTTTGGTGTTTTTGGGGTTCCCCCGTTGCTGGGAGTGAAGGTTTGGGGTCCCTTTGGGATTTCCCCATTGCTTGGAGTGAGGATTTGGGGTTCCCCCATTGTCAGGAGTGAAGGTTTGGGGTCCTTGAGGGGTTCCCCCATTGCCTGGGGTGATGGTTTGGGATCCTTTTAGCATCTTTGGGGTCCCTTTGGCATCTCGGGGATCCCCCCATTGCCTGGGATGAATTTTCAGGGGGGACCCCAGTTGTTTTTGGGGTCCCCCCATTATTTATAGAGGAGAACTGGGGGGTGCCCTCGTTGCTTGGGGGAGCTTTGGGGTCTTCCCATCACTTTTGGGATCCACTTGTGGCCCTTGGAGTCCCACATTCGTTACTTTTGGGGTCCCCCCATTACCTCTGGTGACAATTTTGGGGCTCCCACCCCACGGGGATTTTTGGGGCGCCTGAAGGAGAAGAGGGGAGGGTTGGAACTGCCTTCATTTAAACGAAATTTTAACGAGGTTTTTAACAAAATTTGGTTTTATTTTTTGCCTGTTTTGCAACAATAAAGCTGCTGCCTCTGCACTGAACCCCTCTTTTCCTAGAAACCCCCCCAATTCTCCGGCCGCTGGGGGGGGGCACTGTCTCAGCCGGGTCCTCCGGGGAGCGCCCTCACGGATGGCGGGGCCCGGTCCTCCGATCCACCGGGGGCGCCCTCACGGATGGCGGGGCCCGGTCCTCCGAGCCGCCCTCACAGATGGCGGGGCTCAGTCCTCCGAGCCGCCCTCACGGATGGCGGGGCTCAGTCCTCCGAGCCGCCGGGGGCGCCCTCACGGATGGCGGTGCCCGGTCCTCCGAGCCGCCCCTCACAGATGGCGGGGCTCAGTCCTCTGATCCACCGGGGGCGCCCTCACAGATGGCGGGGCTCAGACCTCCGAGCTGCCGGGGGTCGCCCTCACGGATGGCGGGGCTCAGTCCTCCGAGCCGCCCTCACAGATGGCGGGGCCCGGTCCTCTGATCCACCGGGGAACGCCCTCACGGATGGCGGGGCTCAGTCCTCTGATCCACCGGGGGCGCCCTCACGGATGGCGGGGCTCAGTCCTCCGAGCCGTCCTCACAGATGGCGGTGCCCGGTCTTCCGAGCCGCCCTCACGGATGGCGGGGCTCAGTCCTCCGATCCACCGGGGGCGCCCTCACGGATGGCGGGGCCCGGTCCTCCGAGCCGCCGGGGGGCGCTGAGGCGGCGGGCGCGGCCCCGGCTGAGGGCGGGCGGTCCAAGATGGCGCAGGCCGTGAGCGTGGGGGAGCTGGGGCTGCCCCAGCTGGAGCTGCTCAAGGGGCAGCTGGAACAGGTCCTGAGGGGGCTCGGGGCAGGTTTGGGGGCGGTTGTGGGGAGGAATGGAGGGGTCCCGGTGGGGGATGAGGGGGGAACGTGAGTGGAGGACGTGCGGGGATGGGAGGGTCCTGAGGGGGTTTTGGGGGTCCTGAGGGGGGCCCGGCTGGAGCAGGGTTGGGAGGGGTCCGGGGGTGTTTTGGGGGTCCTCAGGCTTGAGGGTCGGGGGTCCCGGCTGGAGCTGCTCCAAGGGCGGCTCTGGGAGGGCTTGGGGGGTTTTGGGGGTCCTGAGGGGGGTTTGGGGGGCTGGGAGGGCTCTGGGGGGGTTTTGGGGCTCCTGAGAGGGGTCCCGAGCCCTGGGGGTCGGGGGTCCCGGCTGGGAGGGCTCTAAGGGGGTTTTGGGGGTCCCGAGGCCCGGGGACCGCATCTGGTGCAGATCATGAGGGGCTGAAGGGGAATTTGCGGGGCTCTGGGGTTGGGGAGGGTCGCAGAGGCTCCGGGTGCCCCCCAGCCTTGGCACCCACCCCCATTTCAGGCACCCCCTCCCCAAATAAGCGTCGCTTCCTCCTCATCCCTTTGGGGCCATTCCCAACCCTGGGGGTCTCCCCTCAGTGCCGGGACCCCCCCAGAGCCCTCGGGCACCCCAAAATTCCCCACAGGAGGTGGAGTTCCTGTCCTCGTCCCTGGCGCAGCTCAAGGTGGTGCAGACCAAGTTCGTGGAGGCCAAGGAGTGCCTGAACGTGCTGCACAAAGGCAACGAGGGTGAGGGACCCCCCAAAAAAACCCCGGGAGGGGTCCCCAAAATCCCGAGGGGGTCCCCAAATCTGGATCCGGGGGTTTAAAATGTGGGGGGAGTCCCCAGATTGGGATGGGGAGCTGTAAATCCTATGGGAGATCCATTAATTCTGGGGAGTGCAAATTTGGGTTTGGGGGGGGTCCCAAATCCTCAGGAGGTCCCTAAAATCCGGGAGGGTCCCCAAATCTTATGGGGGGGGGTCCTAAATTATAGGGGAGATCCCCCAAATTCGGAGGGGGGGGGTTCAAAAGCTGGGGAGGGTCCCCAAATCTTAATGAGAGCCCTAAATCCTGAGGGGAGGTGGGGGAAATTCAGGGAGGGGGTTCCTCAAACCTAAAGGGGGTCCCCAGCATGGGATGGGCCCCCAAATCTTGGTGGGCGGGGTCCCCAAACCCAAGGGGGGTCCCCAAACCCAAGGGGGGTCCCCAAACCTAGAGGGGAGCTGGGGGAGAGCCCCAAATCCTAATGGGGGAGCCCCAGTTCTTAATAGGGGATCCTCAAACCAGGGCGGGTTCCTAAAGCCTAAACCCTGATGAGGATCCCCAAATCCTGATGGGGACCCCCAAACCCAGGGATGGTTCCTAAACCCCAAATCCTGATGGGGACCCCCGAACCAGGGATGGTTCCTAAACCCCAAATCCTAATGGGGACCCCCAAACCAGGGATGGTTCCTAAACCCCAGACCCCGAGGGGATCCCCAAACCCAAGCAGACCCCGGGGAGTGGATTTTGGGGTGGTTTTTGGGGGGATTCTGACCCTCCCCTTTCCGCAGGGAAGGATCTCCTGGTGCCTCTCACCAGCTCCGTATCCTTTTGCTGCTCCTGGGACCCCCCAAACCCCGGTGGATGGGTGCCCCCCGTGCCCCCCGTGCCCCCCTGTGCCCCCCATTTTCCATGACCCCCCCAGATGTACGTGCCAGGCAAGCTGCAGGACACACGGACAGTCCTGGTGGACGTGGGCACCGGGTACTACGTGGAGAAGGTGGGGAGGGGGCGTTTGGGGGGGCTGGGGACCCCCATTTCCACCTCTCCATCCCATTTCCCCCCTTCCCCACTTTCCCACCCCATTTCCCCCCATTTTTCCCTTATTTCCCCCATTTCCCCCCATTTTTCCCTTATTTCCCCCGGTTTTTTCCCTTTATTTCCCCCCCTTTTTCCCATCCTGTTTTTCCCCATTTCCTCACTTTCTCACCCCATTTCTGCCTCTTCCCCCCATTTTTCCCCATTCCCACCCTGATTCTTCCTCTCTCACCCCATTTTTCCCCCATTCCCACCCCATTTTCCCCATTTCCACCCTATTTTTCTTAATTACCCCATAATTTCCCCTGGTTTTCCCCATTTTCTCCCATTCCCACCCATTTCCCCCTGTTCCCACCCCCATTTCCAATTTTCTCCATTTTCCCCCAATTTACCCCAATTTTCCCTGGTTTTCCCCCAAATTTTCCTATCTTTCCCTGTTTTCCCCTTTTTCTTAATTTTCCCCTAATTTTCCCCATTTTTCCCTGGTTTTCCCCCCATTTTCCCCCATTCCTACCCCATTTTCCCCTCAATTTTCCCCTAATTTTCCTTGGTTTTCCCCTAATTTTCCCCATTTTTCCCATAATTTTCCCCATTCCCACTCCAATTTCCCCTCTTTTTCCCTGGTTTTCCCCTCATTTTCCATTTTTCCCCTAATTTCCCCCATTCCCTCCCCAATTTCCCCCCATTTTCCCTCTTTTTCCCTGGTTTTTCCCCAATTTTCCCATTTCCCCCATTTTTGCCCATTTCCCGCCATTTTCTTCATTTTCCCCCAATTTTCCCCTAATTTACCCAAATTTTCTCTGTTTTCCCTGTAATTTTCCCTGTTTTTCCTCTGATTTTCCCCCAATTTTCCCATTTTTGCCTATTTCCCATCCATTTTCTTCAATTTTTCCCTAATTTACCCAAATTTTCTCTGTTTTCCCTGTAATTTTCCCTGGTTTTCCCCCGTTTTTCCCCCGTTTTCTCCCCATTTTTCCTGTTTTCTCCCCGTTTTTCCCTGTTTTTCACCCGTTTTTCCCATTTTCACCCATTTTTCCCCGTTTCCCTGCCCGTTCCCAGTCAGCCGACGACGCCCGGGCGTTTTTCAAGCGCAAAATCGAATTCCTGACGCGGCAGATGGAGAAAATCCAACCGGCCCTGCAGGAGAAGCACGCCATGAAACAGGGTGGGTGCCCCAAACACCCCTGAGACCCCCTGAGACCCCTCAGGAACCCCCTGAGACCCCCGAGACCCCCCCAAACCCCCCAGATACCCCCTGAGCCCCCCAAAACATCCCCTGAGACCTCCCAGGAACCCCCAGATACCCCCTGAGATCCCCCAAGTACCCCTAGGACACCCCAGATACCCCCAGGTACCCCTGAGACCCCCCAAAACACCCCCAGATACCCCCAGGAACCCCCTGAGACCCCCGTGACCCCCCCAAACACCCCCAGATACCCCCTGAGACCCCCCCAGGAACCTCCTGATACCCCCTGAGATCCCCCAAGTACCCCTAGGACCCCCCAGATACCCCCAGGTACCCCTGAGACCCCCAAACACCCCCAGATACCCCTGAGACCCCCCAGATACCCCCCAAACACCCCCTGAGACCCCTCAGGAACCTCCTGAGACCCCCCAAACACCCCCGTGACCCCCCCCAAACACCCCCAGATACCCCTGAGACCCCCAGAGCACCCCCAAACACCCCTTGAGCCCCCCAAACACCTCCTGACCCTTCCCAAACACCCCAGGACTCCCCCAAATACACCCTGACCCCCCCAGACTCCCCCTGAGCCCCCCAGGACCACCCAAACATCCCCCTGAGCCCCCCAAATACCCCCTGAGCCCCCCCAGAACACCCCTTGGCCTCCCCCCCTCCCCATTTTTGGGCTCCCCCTTTGCCACCTCCCCAGTTTTGGGGTCCCACCCAGTCCCCCTGACCCCTCCCCACTTTCGGGACCCTCCCACCTCCAACCCCTCCCTGGGTTTTGGGGTCCCCCTTCCCCCCTCCTGGGGTTCCCCCCACGTCCCCGTGACCCCTCCCCAGTTTTGGGGTCCCCCCGTTTTTGGGGTGCCCCCTGACCCGCTCCCCCCAGCCGTGCTGGAGATGATGACGCAGAAGCTGCAGCAGCTGACGGCGGCTCAGGGGGTCCCGGCGGGGGCCAAGGCGTAGCCCCCTCCCCAAACCCCTGCCGAGGGGATTTAGGGGCTGCACCCCCTCCCCAAAACCCTGCCAAGGGGATTTAGGGGCTGCACCCCCCCCCCAAAACCCCGCAGAGGGGATTTAGGGGTGCAGCCCCCTCCCCAAAATCCCGACCCCCCCCTCATTTTGTACCAGTCCCTGGAATAAAGCAGAGACGGCTCCGAGGGGCTCTGGGGTTTCTTGGGGGGCGTCCCGGGTTTGGGGGGAGGGGGTCCCTGGCTGTGGGTCTGGGGACATTCGGGGACATTCAGGGACATTCGGGGACATTTAGGGACGGGGTCCCTCCCTCTGGGTGTGTCCGGGGGGTCCCGGCGGGGCTGAGCCCCCTCCCCAAATCCTTCCCGAGCCGCGTCCACGAGGTGGCGACAGCGACACGGACAGGAGGGGACAGGGAGGGGACAGGGACAGGGAGGGGATGGGAATGGAGATGAGGATGGTGACAAGCTGGGGACAGGGCCAGGGCTGGGTTGGTGACAATTTGGGGACAGGGCTGGGTTGGTGACAATTTGGGGACAGGGCCAGGGGGTTCCCGTGTCCCACCAGGCTCAGGCTCTGCTGCCACCCCCCCCCCGTGCCATCCCAGCGTGTCCCCAGGGGTGGCAGTGTCCCCGCACAGCCGGGGGTGTCTGTCACTGTCCCTGTCACTGTCACTGTCGCTGTCGCTGTCCCCGCTGACAGCACGGCCGGGGGGGAGGTGACAAGGCGTGACACTGGGGGTGACACAAAAGCCGTGGGGACATCTCTGGCCGGCCTGGAGGTGCCACCACCCCCCTCGCTGGTTGTCCCTTGTGTCACCCTGTGTTCCCCCCCCGGCTGTCCTTTGTGTCACCCCCTTGTCCCTTGTGCCACCTCCGTGTCCCCTGTGCCACCTCCGTGTCCCCTGTGCCACCCCCAGCAGAGGCAGAGCTGCGATCCAACCCCGGCGCCTTTTATTGGGGACAAACTGGGACAGACTGGGACAGACTGGGACAGACTGGGACAGACTGGGACAGACTGGGACAAACGGGGACCCCCCCGCCACCCCCGGGGTGCTGCCATGCGGGGGGGGGGGTCGGGGGTGTCACCGCTGTCACCGGGGGGGTCCCGGGGGGTCACTCCGGGTCGGGGGGGGTGTCCCGGTTACCGGGGGGGGTCAGTCGGGTCCCCGGGGGTCCCGGGGGGGTCCCGATGTCCCCGGGGGTCACTCGGGGTCGGTGAAGCCGGAGAAGGTGCTGGAGTTGGGGGTCAGTCGGGGTCCCGATCCCAGGGGTGTCCCGGTTCCGGGGGGGTCCCGGGGGGGTCCCGGGGGTCGCTCGGGGCAGATGATGAAGCCGGAGAAGGTGCTGGAATTGGGGGTCAGTCGGGGTCCTGGCTCCAGGGGATCCCGGGGCTCTCCCGGTTCCGGGGGGTCCCGGGGTCAGTTGGGGTCGGTGATGAAGCCGGAGAAGCTGCTGGGCTTGGGAGTTCCAGGGGATCCCGGGGGTCTCCCGGTCCCAGGGGTGTCCCGGGGGTCCCGGGGTGTCCCCGGGGGGTCCCGGGGGGCGCCGGGGGTCCCGGGGGTGCCGGGGTCAGTCGGGGTAGATGATGAAGCCGGAGAAGGTGCTGTACTTGTTGGTGTTGCCGCCGTGCACTTTGCCCCCGTCCAGCTTGACGAACACCTCGTCGCCCACGTCCAGGTGCAGGATGACGCTGTTGCTGGCGTAGTCGTAGTTCTGGTCAGCGTCCTGGGCGATGGCGCTGGCACGCACCTGGCACGGGGGGTACGGGGCTGGCACCAGCCCCAGCTGGCACCGACACCCCCTGGCACCCGCCACACCTGGGACTGGCACCGTGTGGCACCTGCCACACCTGGGACTGGCACCGTGTGGCACCCACCACACCTGGGACCGACCCCCTGGCACCCACCACACCTGGGACTGGCACCGTGTGGCACCCACCACACCTGGGACTGACCCCCTGGCACCCGCCACACCTGGGACTGGCACCGTGTGGCACCCACCACACCTGGCACTGATCCAAATGTCACCCACCCCAGCTGGCACTGCCACCGTGTGTCACCCACCCCACCTGGCACCGACCCCACCTGGCACCAACGCCCCCCAAGGGAGGGAATGAAGGACCCCATTGAGATCAGTGGGACCCCAGCGGGCAGAGGGGGACAGGGCTGTCACCCACCCCAGCTGGCACTGAGCCCCCCTGTCCAACCCCCCCAGTTCCCATCCTCCGGCTCCTTTCCTGATTCCCCAATTCTGGCCCCCCACCAAGGCACCAAATCCCATTTCCCACACCCAGTCCCCCCCAAATTCCCATTCTTTCCCTGAATCCCTATTCCAAATCCCAGATCCCATTTCCCCTACAATCCCCCCCAAATTCCCATTCTTTCCCCCATTCCCAATCCAAATCCCATTCCCCCATCTCTTCCCAACCTAAATCCCCCTCAATCCTTCCCAAATTTCCATTTTCCCCCCATTTTCCCCCATCCTTCTCTCCCACATCCCAGATCCCCCATTCCCCATCCAATCCCCCCCAAATTCCCATTCTTTCCCAGATTTCCCAAATCCCATTTCCCCCATCCAATCCCTCCCAAATTCCCTTTTTTTCCCCCATTTTCCCCCATCCTTCTCTCCCACATCCCAAATCCCATTTCCCCCATCCAATCCCCCCCCCCCATTCCCAGCTTTTCCCCCTCCCTGTTCCCGGGGGGGGCTCTGGGGGGGTCTCTCGCTGCTGACCGTGAGCCCGGAACCCCCCAAGCCCCCCAGGGACCCCCCCCGATCAATCCTTGTTTGTTTTTCCTGGATTTTCCCGGAATAAATGGATGGGAAAAGTCCGGGATGAGCGAACAAAGGGAGCGGGCGGGGGGGGGCACAGCTCCTGTCCCCCCCACCCCGGGAATCTGGGATGGGAAAAAAGGGGGGAATTCGAGGGGAAAATATGGGAATTTGAGGGGGAAAAGGGTGGGAATTTGAGGGCAAAAATATGCGAATTTGAGAGGAAACATATGGGAATTTGAGGGGGAAAAGGGTGGGAATTTGGGGGGAAAAATATGGGAATTTGGGGGGAAATATGGGAATTTGGAGGGGAAAAGGGTGGGAATTTGGGGGGGAAATTATGGGAATTTGGGGGGAAAATTATGGGGATTTGGGGGGAAAAATTATGGGGATTTGGGGCAGCATTGAGGGGAAATTTGGGGCAGGATTGGATGGATGGGGGAAATGGGATCTGAGGATGGAGAAATAATGGGAATTTGGGGCAGGATTATGTGGGGGAAATGGGATCAGGGGAATCAGGAATGGGGGGAAAGGATGGGAATTTGGGAGAGAATTGGATGAGGAAAATGGGATGTGGGACTGGGGAGGAACAGAACTGGGGATGGGGAATCAGGGAATGGGAATTGAAAATGGGATTGGATGGGGGAAATGGGATTTGGGGACTGGGAAAGGTGGAGGAACTGGGAATGGGAAATCAGGGATTGGGGCAGGAGGATGGAATTTGGGGTTTTGGATGGGAGAAATGGGATGTGGGGATTTGGGATGGAGAAAATGGGAATGGGAAATCAGGGATGGGAACTGGGATGGAGAAAATGGGAATGGGAAATCAGGGATGGGAACTGGGATGGAGAAAATGGGAACGGGGCTGCTGGGGGGGATGAATCGGGATGGAGGGGATTGGGTGGGAATTTGGGAGGGAATGGGATGGGAGAATGGGGAGGAACTGGGAATGAGAAATCAGGGAATGGGAAAAGGATGGGAATTTGGGGGAGGATTGGATGGGGGAAATGGGATGTGGGGATTTGGGATGGAGCAGAACCGAGGATGGGAAATCACGAACGGATTGAACCCGGATGAGAACCTAAAATCAGCCAAAACAAAACGGCAAAACCGCCGTGGGCCAAAACAACAACCCAGAGGCTGCTGGAAAAAAACGGGGCTGAAAACCGGGGAGTGAAAACCGGGGAGTGAAACCGGGGGGGTTTTAACCAGGGGTGAAAACCAGGGGTGAAAACTGGGCTGGGGGCTCGGGGGGGTGAAAACCGGAGCTAAAAACGGGGAGTGAAAACCGGGGGTGTGAAAAGCGGGACTAAAACCCCCGGGGCTGCAAAGCAGGGAGTGAAAATCAAGGGTGAAAACTGAAACCGGAGCTGAAAACCGGGGAGTGAAAACCGGGGAGTGCAAAGCAGGGGGAAAAAATCGGGGGGTGAAAACCAGGGATGAGAACAGGGGGTGAAAACTGGGGCTAAAAACCAGGGAGTGAAAACCGGGGGGTGAAAAGTAGGGGGAGAAACCCGGGGCTGAGAACCAGGGGCTCAAAATCAGGGGTGAAAACCAGGGATGAAAACTGGGGCTCGAAATCAGGGGGGGAAACCGGGAGGTGCAAACCGGGGAGTGAAAATCAGGGATGAAAACTGAAACCAAGGCTGAAAATCGGGAATGAAAAACCGGGCTGGGGGCTCGGGGGGTGAAAACCGGGGCTAAAAACCAGGGAGTGAAAACCGGGGGGAGAAAACCGAGGCTGAGAACCAAGGGCTCAAAATCAGGGAGGGAAAACCGCGGAGTGAAAACCGAGGGCTGAAAACCAAATACGGGGCTGAAAACCGGGGCTGCAAACGGGGGGAGAGAAAATCAGGGCTGAAAACAAAAACCGGCACCACAAACCGGGCTCGGGGGGTCCCGCGGGGGTCCCGTTACCTGCCCGTTCTTCATCAGGTCGGCCCACATGCTGGTGCCGTCCCCGCCGCGCATCAGGACGTGGTAGGTGAAGAAGTAGATGCCGGGCAGGGGACAGGTGAATTTGCCGCTCGAGGGCTCGTAGTAGTTGCCCACGTTGGTCACCACGTCGTCGAAGCGCAGCACCTCGTAGCCCTCGTGCGGCTTCCTCAGGCCGGCGTAAAAAGCGATTTTGGGGCTGTAGAAGGACGGGATGTACCCGCCCGGCCCCGGCCCCGGAGGTCCCGGCGGGCCCGGCCGGCCCGGTTCTCCCGGAGGTCCCCGCGGCCCCGGCGGCCCCGGCGGCCCGCGGAGACCGGCGCGGCCCTTGCGGCCCGGTTCTCCCTTAGCCCCGGGCAGGAAAGGCGGCGGGGAGGCGGCGGGGGGCAGCTCGGGGTAGGGGTCGCAGACCATGCGGCAGCTGCCCAGCATCTCGTAGTGCGCGGCCGCCTTGGAGCCGTGCACCAGCAGCGGGATGGCCACGAGCAGCAGCAGCAGCATGGCCACGCCGATGGCCACGCCGGCCACCCGCTTCCTGCGGCTCAGCCGCGACGCGGCCAGCGCCAGCAGGTCCTCGTCGCCCTTGGGAGCGATGGTGGCGAGCGGCGGAGACGGCGAGAGGCCGCCCGCAGAGCACGGAGCCCCGGCGGGGACGGGGAGGGGACGGGATGGGGATGGGGACGGGGATGGGACAGGGATGGGGACAGCGATGGGGACAGGGATGGGGCTGGGAATGGGGACAGCAATGGGGACAGGGATGGGGACAGGGATGGGGCTGCTGGTGGCGGTGGGAGAGGGGGAAATGGCAGCGGGGATGGGGATGGGGCTGGAGTTGGTGGGGACAGAGATGGACAGGGATGGGACGGGGATGGGGACAGGGATGGGGACAGGGATGGGGACAGGGATGGGACAGGGATGGGGACAGCGGCTGCAGCTGCAGGTGGAGCCGGGGGTGAAACCAGGAGGGGATGGGGCCGGGAATGGGGTCAGCAATGGGGTCGGGGATGGGATCGGGGATGGGATCGGGGATGGGGCCGAGGCCGGAGGAGAAACTGCGGGCGGAGCCGGGGATGGGACCCGCAGCAGAGACGGGACCGGGAATGGGATCGGGAGCTGGGAATGGGATCGGGAATGGGATCGAGAATGGGATCGGGAATGGGATCGGGAATGGGATCGGGAATGGGATCGAGAATGGGATCGGGAGCCGGGAATGGGATCGGGAATGGGATCGAGAATGGGATCGGGAGCCGGGAATGGGATCGGGAATGGGATCGGGAATGGGATCGGGAATGGGATCGGGAGCTGGGAATGGGATCGGGAGCCGGGAATGGGATCGGGAATGGGATCGGGAGCCGGGAATGGGATCGGGAATGGGGTCGGGGCTGCGGGCGGAGCCGGCGGCGGCGCCGGGAGCGGGGCTGGGGCTGCGGTCGAGGACGGGACCGGCGGCGGGGCTGGGGCCGGAGCCGCGGGCGGAGCCGGGAGCGGCGCTGGCGGCGGGGACGGAGCGGAGGCGGCGGCGCTGGAGGGGCCGGAGCCGGTGCCGGGAGCGGAGGCGGGCGCGGGGCTGGGAGCGCAGCCGGACACGGAGTCAGAGCGGAGCTCCCGCAGCAGCCAGGACCGGAGCCGGGGTGGGAGCTGGTGATGTAACCGGAGCCGGGATGGAGCCGCCAGGGAGCCGCCACCGGAATGGGGATAGAACCGGCACCGGGGCGGG
>CM032381.1:746796-765583 GCA_019023105.1 Diglossa brunneiventris
AATTCTGGGATTGGAGTAGGATAAATCCCAAAATCCAGGACTGGGATGGGATCAATCCCAAATTTTGGGATTTCAATCCCAAATTCTGGGATTGGAGTAGAATCAATCCCAAACTCCAGGATTTCAATCCCAAACTCCAGGATTTCAGTCCCAACCTGGGATTGGGATGGGATCAATCCCGAATTCTGGGATTGGGATGGGATCAGTCCCAAATTCTGGGATTTCAATCCCAAACTCCAGGATTTCAATCCCAAATTCTGGATTTCAATCCCAAACTCCAGGATTTCAATCCCAAATTCTGGATTTCAGTCCCAAACTGGGATTGGGATGGGATCAATCCCAAACTCTGGGATTTTGGGAGCAGAAACCCCTGGAATTCATTGGGATTTCCCTCCCATCCCTCATTTTCCCCCCACATTTCTCCTGGAAAACCCCTGGAATCTCTGGAATCTCCACATCCCAAAGGGTGAGAGGCTCTGGGGGAATCCTCTGGAATGTGGAAAACTCTTGGAATTCCCCCCAAGCCTTCCTTTTTTTTTTAAATCCTCCTTTTTGTCCTGGAAAACCCCTGGGAACTCTGGAATTTCAGCATTCCAAAGGGTGACGCCTCTGGAATGTGGGAATTCTTTAGGAATTCTTTAGGAATTCTTTGGGAATTTGCTCCCACCTCTCTTTATTTCCCTTTTTTTTTTGTGTCCTGGAGAGGAGCTCTGGAATCTCAGCATTCCAGAGGGAGCCTCTGGAACGTGGGACAATCCCTCTGGAATGTGACCCCTCCCCAATTCCCAGGAATTCCCACATTCCCAAGGGGGCAGAAATGAGGGGAGAGAGGGGGAAAAATTCCCTAAAAAATGTGGGAGGATCCCAGACAGAATTCCAGGGAAAAGCTGCAGGGCAGGAATCGAGGCCCTGGTTCCCAAATCCCATTTTTCCCCCCTCCCCTGGATTTTTTTCCCCTCTCCTCATCCCTGAAATTTTCCTTCTCATCCCATTTTTCCCCGTTCTCCATCACATTTTTCCTTTTTTCACCCCTCTCCCCATCCCAGAATTTTCCCCTCTCCCCATCCCATTTTTCCTCTCGTTCCGTTTTCCCCTCTCCTCGTCCCTGGGATTTTCCTTCTTATCCCATTTTCCCCTTTTTCCCCCTCCCCCACCCCATTTCCCCTCTCCTGACCCCATTTTTCTGGGAATTCCACCCCATTTCCCCATTCCCCTCTCCCCACCCCACTCCTCCAGGAATCCCACCCCATTCCCCTCTCCTGACACCATTTCCCCTCTCCCCACCCCATTCCCCTCTCCTGACCCCATTTCTCCAGGAATTCCACCCCATTCCCCTCTCCTGACCCCATTCCCCCTCTCCCCCACCCCATTTCCCCATTCCCCACCCCATTCCCCTTCTCCTGACCCCATTTTTCTGGGAATTCCACCCCATTTTCCCCTCTCCTGATCCCATTTTTCCCTCTCCCCACCCCATTTTCCCCATTCCCCACCCCATTTTCCCCTCTCCTGACCCCATTTTTTCTGAGAATTCCACCCCATTTCCCCATTCGCCACCCCATTTCCCCTCTCCTGACCCCATTTTTCTGGGAGTTCCATCCCATTTCCCCATTCCCCCTCTCCCCACCCCATTTTTCCTTCTCCTGACCCCATTCCCCTCTCCTGACCCCGTTTTTTCTGGGAATTCCACCCCCCTTTTCCCCATTCCCCCTCTCCCGCCCCCACTCCTCCAGGAATCCCACCCCATTCCCCTCCCTGACCCCATTTCCCCTCTCCTGACACCATTTCCCCTCTCCCCACCCCATTTCCCCTCTCCTGACCCCATTTTTCTGGGAATTCCACCCCATTTCCCCTCTCCTGACCCCATTTCCCCTCTCCCCATCCCATTTTTCCCCATTTCCCCTCTCCCCATCCCGTTTTCCCATTCCCCACCCTATTTCCCCTCTCCTGACCCCATTTTTCTGGGAATTCCACCCCATTTCCCCTCTCCCCACCCCATTTTCCCCTCTCCTGACCACGTTTTTTCTGGGAATTCCATCCCATTTCCCCCTCTCCTGACCCCATTTCTCCAGGAATTCCACCCCATTCCCCTCTCCTGACCCCATTTTTCTGGGAATTCCATCCCATTTTCCCTCTCCCCACCCCATTTTCCCATTCCCCACCCCATTTCCCCTCTCCTGACCCCATTTTTCTTGGAATTCCATCCCATTTTCCCTCTCCCCACCCCATTTTCCCATTCCCCACCCCATTTCCCCTCTCCTGACCCCATTTCTCCAGGAATCCCACCCCATTCCCCTCTCCTGACCCCATTTTTCTGGGAATTCCACCCCATTTTCCCCTCTCCTGACCCCATTCCCCCTCTCCTGACCCCGTTTTTTCTGGGAATTCCACCCCATTTCCCCATTCCCCCTCTCCCGACCCCATTTCCCCATTCCCCACCCCATTTTTCCCTCTCCTGACCCCATTTCCCCTCTCCCCATCCCATTTTCCCCCTTTTTCCCCTCTCCTGACCCCATTTTTTCTGGGAATTCCACCCCATTTCCCCTCTCCCCACCCCATTTCCCCATTCCCCCTCTCCCAACCCCACTCCTCCAGGAATCCCACCCCATTTTCCCTCTCCTGACCCCATTTTTCTGGGAATTCCACCCCATTTCCCCATTCCCCCTCTCCCCACCCCATTTCCCCCTCTCCTGACCCCATTTTCCCTCTCCCCACCCCATTTCCCCATTCCCCTCTCCCCACCCCATTTCCCCCTCTCCCAACCCCATTCCCCCTCTCCCCACCCCATTCCCCTCTCCTGACCCCATTTTTCTGGGAGTTCCATCCCATTTTCCCCTCTCTCCACCCCATTTCCCCTCTCCTGACCCCATTTTTCTGGGAGTTCCATCCCATTTCCCCATTCCCCACCCCATTTCCCCCTCTCCTGACCCCATTTTCCCTCTCCCCACCCCATTTCCCCTCTCCTGACCGCATTTTTTGGGGCAATTCCAGCCAACTCCATCAAGGTGGAGATGTCCTCGGACGAGGAGTCGCAGGGCCGGGAGGGGTCTCAGGAGGGCCGGGAGGGGCTCCCGGAGGGGTCCCCGCTGCCCGAGCCCTTCCCGGAGCCCTTCCCGGAGCCCTTCCCGGAGCCGCACTCGCCCGGCGGGATCCGCCTGCCCAACGGCAAACTGAAATGTGACGTGTGCGGGATGGTGTGCATCGGGCCCAACGTGCTCATGGTGCACAAGCGCAGCCACACCGGTGAGAGAACGGGGAAAAAAGGGAAAAAATGGGGAAAAAATGGGAAAAACGGGGAAAAAATGGGAAAAAAACGGAGAAAAAATGCCAATTTGGAGGGAAAAATGGGAATTACGGGAGGTGGGAATGAGTGGGGATTTGGGCTGCATCGGGCCCAACGTGCTCATGGTGCACAAGCGCAGCCACACCGGTGAGAGAACGGGGGGAAAATGGGGAAAAATGGGGAAAACGGGGAAAAATGCAAATTTGGGAGGTGGGAATGAGTGGGGATTTGGGCTGCATCGGGCCCAACGTGCTCATGGTGCACAAGCGCAGCCACACCGGTGAGAGAACGGGGTGAAAATGGGGAAAAACGGGGAAAAAATGGGAAAAAACAGGGAAAAATGGAAATTTTGGGGAAAAAACGGGGGAAAATGTGAATTTTGGGGGAAAAATGGGAATTCCAGGAGGTGGGAATGAGTGGGGATTTGGGCTGCATCGGGCCCAACGTGCTCATGGTGCACAAGCGCAGCCACACCGGTGAGAGAACGGGGTGAAAATGGGGAAAAATGTGGAAAAATGGGAAAAAATGGGAAAAAACGGGGAAAAAAGGAATTTTGGGTGAAAAATGGGAATTTTGGGAGTTCTGGGAGGTGGGAATGGGGATTTGGGGTGTAGGACTGGGGATTTGGGCTGCATCAGGCCCAACGTGCTCATGGTGCACAAGCGCAGCCACACTGGTGAGAGAACGGGGTGAAAAAGGGGAAAAATGGGGAAAAATGGGGAAAAAAATGGGATTTTGGGAGTTCTGGGAGGTGGAATGAGTGGGGATTTGGTGATTCCTAAGTGTGGGATGGGCTGCATCGGGCCCAACGTGCTCATGGTGCACAAGCGCAGCCACACTGGTGAGAGAACGGGGTGAAAATGGGGAAAAATGGGGAAAAACGGGGAAAAAATGGGAATTTTGGGGGAAAAAATGGGGAAAAATGGGGAAAAATGGGAATTTTGGGGGAAAAAATGGGAATTTTGGGAGTTCCGGGAGGTGGGAATGAGTGGGGATTTGGGCTGCATCGGGCCCAACGTGCTCATGGTGCACAAGCGCAGCCACACCGGTGAGAGAATGGGGTGAAAATGGGCAAAAATGGGAAAAAACGGGGAAAAATGGGGAAAAATGGGGAAAAACGGGGAAAAAATGGAATTTGGGAGGTGGGAATGGGGATTTGGGGTGTAGGACTGGGGATTTGGGCTGCATCGGGCCCAACGTGCTCATGGTGCACAAGCAAAGCCACACTGGTGAGAGAACAGGGTGAAAATGGGCAAAAATGGGAAAAATGGGGGAAAACGGGAATTTTGGGGAAAAACGGGAATTCCAGGAGGTGGGAATGAGTGGGGATTTGGCGATTCCTGAGTGTGGGATGGGCTGCATCGGGCCCAACGTGCTCATGGTGCACGAGCGCAGCCACACCGGTGAGAGAACGGGGTGAAAATGGGGAAAAATGGGAAAAAATGGGGAAAAAATGGGAAAAAATGGGGAAAAATGGAATTTTGGGAGTTCCGGGAGGTGGGAATGAGTGGGGATTTGGGCTGCATCGGGCCCAACGTGCTCATGGTGCACAAGCGCAGCCACACCGGTGTGAGAACGGGGCGAAAATGGGAAAAAATGGGAAAAACAGGGAAAAAATGGGAAAAAACGGGAAAAAATGGGAAAAAACGGGGAAAAAATGCAAATTTGGGAGGTGGGAATGAGTGGGGATTTGGGCTGCATCGGGCCCAACGTGCTCATGGTGCACAAGCGCAGCCACACCGGTGAGAGAACGGGGTGAAAATGGGGAAAAATGGGAAAAAACGGGGAAAAATGGAATTTTTGGGGGAAAAATTGGCAATTTTGGGGTTTTTCAGGAGAATGACCCTTCCAGCGCCAGCAGTGCGGGTTTATGGTTACATTTTGGGTTTTTATTTGGGGTTTTTTAGGAGAACGACTCTTCCAGTGCCAGCAGTGCAGATTTATGATTAAATTTGTGGGGTTTTTTTAGGAGAACGACCCTTCCAGTGCCAGCAGTGTGGATTTGTGATTAAATTTTGGGTTTTTATTTGGGGTTTTTTAGGAGAACGACCCTTCCAGCGCCAGCAGTGTGGGTTTATGGTTAAATTTTGGGTTTTTTATTTGGGGTTTTTTAGGAGAACGACCCTTCCAGTGCCAGCAGTGCGGGTTTATGGTTAAATTTTGGGGTTTTTTTGGGGTTTTTTGGGGGTTTTTTAGGAGAACGACCCTTCCAGTGCCAGCAGTGTGAATTTATGGTTAAATTTTGGGGTTTTTTTTGGGGTTTTTTAGGAGAACAACCCTTCCAGTGCCAGCAGTGTGGATTTGTGATTAAATTTGTGGGGTTTTTTTGGGGTTTTTTAGGAGAACGACCCTTCCAGTGCCAGCAGTGTGGATTTGTGATTAAATTTGTGGGTTTTTTTTGGGTTTTTTCAGGAGAACGACCCTTCCAGTGCCAGCAGTGCAGGTTTATGATTAAATTTTGGGTTTTTATTTGGGGTTTTTTAGGAGAACGACCCTTCCAGTGCCAGCAGTGTGAATTTGTGATTAAATTTGTGGGGTTTTTTTGGGTTTTTTCAGGAGAACGACCCTTCCAGTGCCAGCAGTGTGGATTTGTGATTAAATCTTTGGGGTTTTTTTGGGGTTTTTCAGGAGAACGACCCTTCCAGTGCCAGCAGTGTGAATTTGTGATTAAATTTGTGGGGTTCTTTTGGGGTTTTTTAGGAGAACGACCCTTCCAGTGTGAATTTATGGTTAAATTTGTGGGGTTTTTTTGGGGTTCTTTAAGAGAACGACCCTTCCAGCGCCAGCAGTGTGAATTTGTGATTAAATTTGTGGGGTTCTTTTGGGTTTTTTTTAGGAGAACGACCCTTCCAGTGCCAGCAGTGTGGATTTGTGATTAAATTTTGGGTTTTTATTTGGGGTTTTTTAGGAGAACGACCCTTCCAGCGCCAGCAGTGTGGGTTTATGATTAAATCTGTGGGGTTTTTTTGGGGGTTTTTTAGGAGAACAACCCTTCCAGTGTGAATTTATGGTTAAATTTGTGGGGTTTTTTTGGGGTTTTTTAGGAGAACGACCCTTCCAGTGCCAGCAGTGTGAATTTATGGTTAAATTTGTGGGGTTTTTTTGGGGTTTTTTAGGAGAACGACCCTTCCAGTGCCAGCAGTGCGGCGCCTCCTTCACGCAGAAGGGGAACCTGCTGCGCCACATCAAGCTGCACTCGGGGGAGAAACCCTTCAAGTGCCCCTTCTGCTCCTACGCCTGCCGGCGCCGCGACGCCCTCAGCGGGCACCTGCGCACCCATTCCGGTGGGAACGGGGTGGGAACGGGGTGGGAATGGGGTGGGAATGGTGGCAGTGGGGGATAATGGTCAGCGTTGGGGTGGGAAGGGGTCCCAGTGCTGGTTCTCAGGGTGTTTGTTGGGGTTTACAGGGGAATTTTTGGGTTTTTTAAAGGGTGGAGAGCGGTGGGAAATGGGAGGAGAAATCCTAAAGAAATGCAGTTCTCCATATCCTAAATCCTGATTTCCAAATCCTGAATCCTGATTTCCAAATCCCAAATCCTGATTTCCAAATCCCAAATTCTGATTTCCAAATCCCAAATTCTGATTTCCTAATCCCAAATCCCAAATTCTCATTCCATGTCCTTTCCCCATTCCCACTGTCGTCCCCAACCGTGGGCAAACCCTACAAGTGCAGCTCTTAGCAGGAGACATCCCAAATCCCATTTCCCATATCCCACATTCCAAATCCCAAATCCCGATTTCCAAATCCCAAATCCTGATTTTCAAATCCCAAATCCTGATTTCCAAATCCCACATCCCAAATTCTCATTCCCTGTCGTTTCCCCATTCCCAGTTGTCCCCAACCATGGGCAAACCCTACAAGTGCAGCTCGTACCAGGAGACATCCCAAATCCCATTTCCCATATCCCACATTCCAAATCCCAAATCCTGATTTCCAAATCCTGAATCCTGATTTCTAAATTCCACATCCTGATTTCCAAATCCCGAATCCTGATTTCCAAATCCCAAATCCTGATTTCCAAATCCCAAATCCTGATTTCCAAATCCCACATTCCAAATTCTCATTCCCTGTCCTTTCCCTGTTCCCACTGTCATCCCCAACCGTGGGCAAACCCTACAAGTGCAGCTCTTAGCAGGAGATATCCCAAATCCCATATCCCAAATCCCACATTCCAAATCCCAAATCCTGATTTCCAAATCCCAAATCCTGATTTCCAAATCCCAAATCCTGATTTCCAAATTCCACATCCTGATTTCCAAATCCCACATCCCAAATTCTCATTCCCTGTCCTTTCCCCATTCCCAGTCGTCCCCAACCATGGGCAAACCCTACAAGTGCAGCTCGTACCAGCAGACATCCCAAATCCCACATCCCAAATCCCACATTCCAAATCCCACATCCCAAATCCTGATTTCTAAATCCCACATCCCAAATTCTCATTCCCTGTCCTTTCCCCATTCCCACTGTCGTCCCCAACCATGGGCAAACCCTACAAGTGCAGCTTGTACCAGCAGACATCCCAAATCCCACATCCCAAATCCCAAATCCCAAATCCCAAATCCTGATCTCCAAATCCTCATCCCATGTTCCTTTCCCCATTCCCAGTCTCCTCCCCAACCATGGGCAAGCCCTACAAGTGCAGCTCTTACCAGGAGATATCCCAAATCCCAAATCCCAAATTCCAAATCCCACATCCAATATCCCATATCCCAAACCCCACATTCTGATTTCCAGATTCCCAAATCCTGATTTCCATATCCCCAATCCTGATTTCCAAATCCCAGATCCCAAATGACATCCCAAATCCCAAATCCCAAATTCTCATCCCATGTCCTGTTATTCCCAGTCTCATCCCTGACCATGGGCAAACCCTACAAGTGCAGCTTGTACCAGGAGATGTCCCAAATCTCAAATCCTGATTTCCAAATCCCAAATCCTCATCCCATGTCCTGTTATTCCCAGTTTCCTCCCCCACGGTGGGCAAACCCTACAAGTGCAGCTCGTGTGGCCGCAGCTACAAACAGCAGAGCAGCCTGGAGGAGCACAGGGAGCGCTGCCACGGCTTCCTGCAGAGGGAGAGCCCTGCACAGACAGGTGGGTCTGGGAAAACCCCACAAAAACCCCACAAAAATCCCAGATCCCAAACCCCAGGGACAGGAAATGGGGAATTGGGATCCCAAATCCATGGATACAGGGAGCACTGCCACGGCTTCCTGCAGAGGGAGAGCCCTGCACAGACAGGTGGGTCTGGGAAAACCCCACAAAAACCCCAAAAAATCCTGGGAAAATCCTGAAAAAGTCCTGGGAAAATCCCGGAGAAATCCAAGAAAATACCAAGAAAATCCCAGAAAAATCCCGGAGAAATCCCTGGAAAAATCCCAGGAAAATCCCACAAAAATCCCAGATCCTGAAACCCGAGGGGATAGAAATGGGGAATTGGGATCCCAAATCCATGGATACAGGGAGCTCTGCACAGACAGGTGGGTCTGGGAAAACCCCACAAAAATCCCCAAAAAATCCTGAGAAAATCTTGGGAAGGTCCAGGAAAAATCGTGGGAAAATCCCTGGGAAAAAATCCCAGGAAAACGCCAGGAAAATCCCGGAGAAATAATGGAAAAATCATGGCAAAAATCCCAGAAAAATCCTGGAGAAATCACGGGAAAATCCAAGGAAAATCCTGAAGAAATCCTGGGAAAATCCCGAAGAAATCCCGGGAAAATCCTGGATCCTGAATCCCCAGGGGCAGGAAATGGGGTGGGAATGGGACATTGGGATCCCAAATCCATGGATAAAGGAAGCCTCCAATGGAAAACCCCGCACAGACAGGTGGGTCTGAAAATCCTGGAAAAATCCTGGAAAAATCCCAGGGAAATCAACGAAAAATCCTGAAGAAATCCTGGGAAAATCCCAGGAAAATCCCACAAAAATCCTGAAGAAATCCTGGGAAAATCCCAGGAAAATCCCACAAAAATCCCGGATCCCAAACCTCTGGGGACTGGAAATGGGGTGGGAATGTGACCCCAAATCCATGGAAAAGGGGTTGAAGTGTTGGGAATGTGACCCCAAATCCATGGAAAAGGGGTTGAAGTGTTGGGAATGTGACCCCAAATCCATGGAAACGTTTGGGAAGTGTTGGGATTGTGCTCCCAGTGCCGTGAGTCCACTCCCCCCACAGCAGATCCCAAATCCCTGACCCCAAACCCCAATTCCGAATTTCCCAGAGCCTTTTCCAGGCTCAGGAGCTGCAGGGAGGTGGAATTTTCCTGGGAAAAAGCCAAAATTGGGTCATTCCCAGCCCCTGGAACCACCAGGATATTTAGGATCAGGGCCCATTTCAGAACAGGATTTTTGGGAAGATCTCAAATTGGGATTCCCAGGATCAGGGGCCATTCCTGATTGGGATTTTTGGGAACATTCCTCATTGGGATTCCCAGGATATGGGGCAATTTCAGAGCAGGATTTTTGGCAATATTCCCCACTGGGATTCTGAGGATCAGGGCCCATTTCAGAGTGGAATTTTTTGGGAATATTCCCAGGATCTGGGCCCATTTCAGAGCAGGATTTTTTGGAATATTCCAAATTGAGATTCCCAGGATCAGGGGCCATCTCAGACAGGGATTTTTAGGATCAGGGACCATTTCAAAGCAGGATTTTTTAGGATCTGGATCCATTCCTGACCAAGATCCCTGGCTCGAGGTCCACTTCAGACCGGGATTTTTAGGATCAGGGACCATTTCAGAACAGGATTTTTACACTCAGGGCCCATTCCCCAGCAGGATTTTTGGGATCAGTGACCATCCCCGACTGGGATCCCTCAGCTCAGGGGCCATTCCAGACCGGGATTTTTAGGATCAGAGACCATTCCAGACCGGGATTTTTAGGATCTGGGCCCATTCCCGATTGGAATTTCTGGGCACAGTGGTCATTCCAGACCAGGATTTTGAGGATCAGGGCCTATTCCCGATTGGAATTTCTGGGCACAGGGGTCATTCCTGAGCAGGATTTTTAGGATCAGGGGTTATTCCAGAGCAGGATTTTTAGGATCAGGGCCCATTCTCGATTTGAATCCCCGGCCCAGGGGCCATTTCAGAGCAGGATTTCCGGCATCCCTGACCATCCCCAACCGGAATCCCCCGGGCTCAGGGGCCATCCCCAACCCGGATTTTTACGCTCAGAGCCCATTCCCCAGCAGGATTTTTAATCTCGGTGCCCATCCCCGTCCCGAATCCCCCCAGCTCAGGCCCCATCCCCAGCCGCTTTCCCCCGGGGCCATGGCGGAACAATCGCAGGCCTGAAGCCGCCTCCTCTCCCCCCCTCGCCGCGGCAGGAGCGGGCCCCGCTGGAAGCAGGAGGGATCCGGGAGCCGCGGGGACACGCACGGGGTAAGCTCGGGCTCCGGCAGCCGCTCCCAGGGGCCCTCCCAGCCCGCAGCTCCCGCCCCGCTCATCCCGGGATTTTTTTTTTTTTTTTTTTCCCCTTTGTTTGCGTTCTGCAGGAGAGGAAATCCGGGAGCTGGACATGGTGCCCGAGGCGTTGCTGCACCCTGAGCGCCCCACCTTTATCGAGCGGTTGGCAGGGAGCTTCACCAAGAGGAAACGATCCACGCCGCAGAAATTTGTGGGTAAGGAAAGGATGGAAATGATGGGAAAATGGAAAAATTCCCTCGGCGGGAAGTGAGGGGCGGCCTCAGGGATGGCTGGGTGTGTGTGAGGGGGAGCGGCGCGGGAAGGGGAATTCCCACAAAAAAGCCTCAGAATGGGTCTCAAATTAAGAAAAAAAGCCGGCTCAAATGGAAAGATAAATTCAAATTAAAAGAAAAGCATCTCTTAAAAAAAAAAAATTAAAAATCCCTTCACATTTAAAAAACCCTTACATTAAAAAATTCTGGCAAATTAAAAAAAAAAAAAATTCCTTAAAACAACAAAAACCCAGAGGAAACGCTCCAAGCCGCAGAAATCTGCGGGTAAGGAAAAGATGGAAATGATGGAAAAGATGGAAATGATGGAAAAGAAGGAAAACTTCCCTCTGCGGGCAGTGAGGGGCGGCCTCAGGAATGGCCGGGTGTGAGGGGGGAGCGGCGCGGGAAGGGGAATCCCCCACACAAAGGCCTCAAATTAACAAAAAAGCGGCTCAGATTGAAAAATATAAATTCAAAATAAAAGAAAAGCAACTAATTTAAAAAAGAAAATATTAATTTGAAAAAATTTTCTCTCACGCCAAAAAAAAAAAAAAACCAAAAAACCCCCCAAAACAAACCCATTAAATGAAGAATCCTCCGCAAATTAAGTAAAAAATCCTCATAATCAAAACCTGAGGGGAAATGCTCCAAGCTCCAGAAATTCCTGTGTGAGGAAAAGCTGGAAAAATTCCCCCGGCGGGAAGTGAGGGGCGGCCTCAGGGACGGCCGGGTGTGAGGGGGGGAGAGCGGCGCGGGAAGGGGAATCCCCACAAAAAAGCTTCAAATTAAGAAAAAAACCGGCTCGAAATGAAAAATATAGGTTCAAATTAAAGGAAAAGCAACTCATTTTTTAAAAAAAATGTTAATTTAAAAAAATTTCCCCTCACGCTTAAAAAAATCCCTTAAATTAAAAAATACCAGCAAATTAACCAAAAAATCCTCAAATCAACAAAAACACAGAGGAGATGCTCCAAGCCACAGAAATTTGTGGGTAAGGAAAGATGGAAATGATGAGAAAATGGAAAAATTCCCTCGGCGGGGAGTGAGGGGCAGCCTCAGCATGGCCGGGTGTGAGGGGGGAGCGGAATCCCCACACAAAGACCTCAAAATGGGTCTCAAATTAACAAAAAAAGGGTCAATTCTAAAGATAAATTCAAATTAAAAGAAGAGCATCTCTTGAAAAAAAACAACAACAACAAAAATTTAAAAATTTTCCCCTCGCATTTCAAAAACCCCCATAAATCCCACACAAAGGACTCAAATTAACAAAAAACCTGCTCAAATTGAAAAATATAAATTCAAATTAAAAGAAAAGCGATTGATTTTTTAAAAAAAGCTTTAATTAAAGAAATTTCCCCTCACACTATTAAAAAAACTCTTAAATGAAAAAATACATACAAATTAATGAAAACCCCCTCAAATTAACAAAAAAACCGGCTCAAATGGAAAAATATAAGTTCAAATCAAAAGAAAAGCAACTCATTTTTAGAAAAAAAAGTTTTAGTTAAAGAAATGTTCCCTCACACTGAAGAAAACCCCCTTAAATTAAAAAATACCAGCAAATTAACCAAAAAAACCCCTCAAATTAACAAAAAACCCAGAGGAAATGCTCCAAGCCCCAGAAATTTGGGGGTAAAGTTGGAAAAATTCCCCCATGGGAGATGTGGGGCAGGAAAGGGAATCCCTACACACAAAGGCCTCAAAATGGGCCTCAAATTAACAAAAAAAACCCCTCTCTCTGACTTTGGGGTGTCTGTCCCCACTCCCTCTCTCTGACTTTGGGGTGTCCCCACTCCCTCTCTCTGATTTTGGGGTGTCCTTAGTGTGTCCCCAACCCCTCTTGGTGATTTTGGAGTGTCCCTATCCCACCCCACTCCCTCCCTCTGACTTTGGGGTGCCCCCTCTCCCTGTCACTGATTCGGGGGTGTCCCCACTCCTTTTCTCTGACTTTGGGGTGCCTCCTCTCCCTCTCTCTGACTTTGGGGTGTCCCCACTCCCTCCCTCTGACTTTGGGGTGTCTCCTCTCCCTGTCACTGATTCGGGGATGTCCCCACTCCGTTTCTCTGACTTTGGGGTGCCCCCTCTCCCTGTCACTGACTTTGGGGTGTCCCCTCTCCCTCTCTCTGACTCCGGGCTCCCCCCTCTCCCTCTCTCTGACTCCGGGGTGTCCCCTCTCCCTGTCACTGATTCGGGGGTGTCCCCACTCCTTTTCTCTGACTTTGGGGTGTCCCCACTCCCTCTCTCTGACTCCGGTTCCCCCTCTCCCTCTCTCCGATCTCAGGGTGTCCCCTCTCCCTGTCACTGACTTTAGGGTGTCCCCACTCCCTGTCACTGATCTGGGGGTGTTCCCACTCCCTTTCTCTGACTCCGGAGTTCCCCCTCTCCCTTTCTCTGACTTTGGGGTGTCCCCTCTCCCTCTCTCCGATCTCAGGGTGTCCCCTCTCCCTGTCACTGACTTTGGGGTGTCCCCCGTCCCTCTCTCTGACTCCGGGGTGCCCCCTCTCCCTGTCACTGATTCGGGGGTGCCCCCTCTCCCTCTCTCTGACTCCGGGGTGTCCCCCGTCCCTCTCTCTGACTCCGCTTCCCCCCTCTCCCCTCAGGTGAGAAGCAGATGCGCTTCGCCCTCTCGGA
This sequence comes from Diglossa brunneiventris, assembly GCA_019023105.1. NCBI lineage: Eukaryota > Metazoa > Chordata > Aves > Passeriformes > Thraupidae > Diglossa > Diglossa brunneiventris. Next base: position 760,388 of record CM032381.1, read on the forward strand.
GCTGCCCTTCGATGTCAGCCCGGGCTTCGACAAGGACGTGGAGGTGGTTCCGTCCCGCGGGCACGCCCTGGATCCTCCCTACGCCGGTCCCCTGTCCCTGCTGGGCGCCGGGGACCCTCTGCGCCCGCTGCGCTTGGCCACCAACTGCATCACCGAGGTCACCCCGGTCATCAGCTCCGTGTACACGCAGATCCAGGCGCTGCCCGCCCGCCTCGAGCTGCCGCGGGGCCGCGACCCCTCCGAGGACGGCGCCGAGGGCATCCCGGTGATTTTCCGCAGCCGCGCCGGCGCCGGCGATACCGGCGGGTCTCCGTCCAACGGCTGCCAGGACTCCACGGACACCGAGAGCATCCAGGAGGAGCGGGCGGGCGGCGGCAGCAGCCGGCACAGCCCCGCCTATGCCAAGGAGGAGCCCAAGGAGGAGCCGGATGGAGCGGCGCGCTGCTTCCCTAAGGAATCCCTGAGGGTGCTCAACGAGGAGGGCGAGCAGCTGCGGGCGTTCTGCTGCGAGCACTGCCGGGTGCTCTTCCTGGACCACGTCATGTTCACCATCCACATGGGCTGCCACGGCTTCAGGGACCCTTTCGAGTGCAACATCTGCGGCTACCGCAGCCAGGACCGCTACGAGTTCTCCTCGCACATCGTGCGTGGCGAGCACAAGATATGAGTTGGGAAAAACTCCCCCTTTCCTGCCTCAAATTTCCTGATTTTACCCCGATTTCACCCCGATTTTCCCCTCCTAAATTGTGCTCGGGATACACAAAATGTGAGGTGGGAAAAGCGCCCCCTTTCCTGCCTCAAATTTCCTGATTTTACCCCGATTTCACCCCGATTTTCCCCTCCTAAATTGTGCTCGGGATACACAAAATGTGAGGTGGGAAAGCGCCCCCTTTCCTGCCTCAAATTTCCTGATTTTACCCCGATTTCACCCCGATTTTCCCCTCCTAAATTGTGCTCGGGATACACAAAATGTGAGGTGGGAAAATCCTCCCATTTCCTGATTTCACCCCAATTTTCCCCTCTGACATTGTGCTCGGGAAATGCAAAATGTGAGGTAGGAAAATCCTCCCATTTCCTGATTTCACCCCAATTTCACCCTGATTTTCACCTCTGAAAAAGCAAAATGTGAGATGGGAAAATCCCCCCCCTTCCTGCCTCCAATTTCCTGATTTCATCCCAATTTTCCCCTCCTACATCGTGCGTGGCGAGCACAAGATATGAGGTGGGAAAAACTCCCCCTTTCCTGCCTCAAATTTCTTGATTTTTCCTCGATTTCACCCCGATTTTCCCCTCCTAAATTGTGCTCGGGATACACAAAATGTGAGGTGGGAAAATCCTCCCATTTCCTGATTTCACCCCGATTTTCCCTTCCTAAGTCGTGCTTGGGAAACACAAAATGTGAGGTGGGAAAATCCCCCCCTTCCTTCCTCCAATTTCCTGATTTCATCCCAATTTTCCCCTCCTAAATTGTGCTCAGCAAACACAAAATGTGAGGTGGGAAAATCCTCCCCCTGCTGCCTCCAATTTCCTGATTTCATCCCAATTTTCCCCTCCTACATCGTGCGTGGCGAGCACAAGATATGAGGTGGGAAAATTCCCTTTCCTTCCTCCAGTTTCCTGATTTTATCCCAATTTTCCCCTCCTAAATTGTGCTCGTCAAACACAAAATGTGAGGTGGAAAAAACTCCCCCTCCTGCCTCCAATTTCCTGATTTCACCCCGATTTTCCCCTCCCAAACACAAAATGTGGGGTTAGAAACCTCCCCCACCTCAAATTCCCCTTTTTTCCCTGATTTTTTCCTCCCATTTCTCTTCTAATTTCCTTTTCTATATTGTGCACACCAAGCACAAAATGTGAGGCTGGAAAAAAATCTCCCCCACCTCCAATTCCCATTTTTTCCCCCAATTTTCCCCTCCCATTTCCCCATCAACATCGTGGGCAAAATGTGAGGCTGGAAAAAAATCTGCCCCACCTCCAATTCCCATTTTTTTTCCCCCAATTTTCCCCTTTTTTCCCCTCCCACATCGTGCACCACGAGCACAAAATGTGAGGTTGGAAAAATCCCCCCCCAGACCTCAAATTCCCCTTTTTTCCCCCAATTTTCCCCCTCTCCCATCCTTAGGGCATGGAACTGTTGGGTTGTGTTGTTTTTATTTTTTTATTTTCTTTTATACTCCTTTGCACTGACTTTGGCTATAAAAAAAAAACCCAAAAAAAAAACCAAAACAAAAAAGTATTTAAAAACAACAACAAAACAAAAACCCCAAAAAAACCAGAAACCCACCCCAAAAACCCGACTGGCCCCTGCCCAGGGGGAGCCCTTAATCCTCCTTTTTATAAACGAACTTATTTAAATATTGAATAGGAAAGGACTTTTTTTGTGCTTTTTTCCCCCCTTTTTCCTCGTTATTTATTAAGCTTTTGAGTTGCTCTTTTGATAATTCTTGGGGTTTTTCACCCAAAAAAAACAAAAATACAAAAAAAGGTCTCACTTGAATTTTGGAGACTGTTCCCCCCCTTGCCCTGCTCCCGCCGGCTCCCGGCACTGCCCGGCCCCTTGCCCGGGCTAAAGGAACCTCAAAATTCGGTGCTAAACCCCCCCCCGGGGACCCCCCAAAACCCAGCCTGACCCCCCCAGCCCGGGGGGCGCTGCCCCGTCCCCAGCTTTAACCGGGGAACCCCGAAATGGGACGTGGGGACCCCCCAAACCCTCCCCAAAATCCTCCCCCAAATCCCCCCCGGAGCCTTTCCCAGAGCCCCCCCCCCAGTCCAAACCCTCCCCAAAATCCTCCCCCAAATCCCCCCGGAACCCCCCCTCTGGGGGACCCCTAAAATGAAGGATGAGGGTCCTGGGCACAGCCCAGGGTGGGACCCCCAGATTTGGGATCCCCCAAAAATGGGGTTTGACAAAGGGGGAGTGGCTTGGGGGACCCCAATCCCCACCCATGGGGACCCCAAACCCCTCAGAGATGGGGGACCCCAATCCCCACCCATGGGGACCCCAAACCCAGCCCATGGGACCCCAACCCCAGCCCATGGGGACCCCAGCCCCTCAGAGCTGGGGGACCCCAATCCCAGCTCATGGGGACCCGAACCCCTCAGAGATGGGGGACCCCAATCCCAGCTCATGGGGACCCCAAACCCTCAGAGATGGGGGACCCCAATCCCCACCCATGGGGACCCCAAACCCTCAGAGATGGGGGACCCCAATCCCAGCTCATGGGGACCCCAAACCCTCAGAGATGGGGGACCCCAATCCCCACCCATGGGGACCCCAAACCCTCAGAGATGGGGGACCCCAGCCCCAGCCCATGGGGACCCCAAACCCTCAGAGCTGGGGAGTCCCCAGCCCCATTTCCCCTCGGTTTTGGGGGTCCCCCCACCTCATTTTCCCCCATTTTGGGGGTCTCCCCATCCCCTGTTTCCCCTCAGCTCTGAGACCTCAGCCCCATTTCCCCCCATTTTGGGGTTCCCCCACTCCCATTTCTATCCAATTTTGGGGTCTCCCCAGCCCCATTTCCCCTCAGCTCCAGGGGTCCCCTCACCCCATTTGCCCCCACTTTGGGGGTCCCCACTCCCCCCATTTTGGGCATCCCTCCACCCCACTCTGGGGGTCTCCCCAGCCCCATTTCCCCTCAGTTCTGGGGGTCCCTCCACCCCATTTCCCCCCATTTTGGGGTTCACCTCACCCCCAGCCCCATTTCTCCTTGGCTCCAGGGGATCCCCCCCACCCCACTCCCCCCATTTTGGGGGTCCCTGCACCCCATTTCCCCTCAGCTCCAAGGGATCCCTCCCACCCCACTCCCCCCACTTTGGGGGTCCCCACTCCCCCATTTTGGGGGTCCCCACTCCCCCACTTTGGGGTCCCCACTCCCCCATTTTGGGGTCCCTGCACCCCAATTTCCCTCAGCTCTCAGACCCCCATCCCAGCCCCATTTCCCCTCAGCTCCAGGGGATCCCCCCAACCCCACTCCCCCATTTTGGGGTCCCCCCACCCGACTCCCCCCACTTTGGGGGTCCCCACTCCCCCATTTTGGGGGTCCCCACTCCCCCACTTTGGGGGTCCGCACTCCCCCATTTTGGGGGTCCCTGCACCCCATTTCCCCTCAGCTCTCAGACCCCCATCCCAGCCCCATTTCCCCTCGGCTGCAGAGGATCTCCCCCACCCCACTCCCCCATTTTGGGGGTCTCCACTCCCTCATTTTGGGGGTCCCCACTCCCCCCACTTTGGGGGTCCCCACTCCCCCATTTTGGGGGTCCCTGCACCCCATTTCCCCTCAGCTCTCAGACCCCCATCCCAGCCCCATTTCCCCTCAGCTCCAGGGGATCCCCCCCACCCTACTGCCCCCACTTTGGGGGTCCCCACTCCCCCCACTTTGGGGGTCCCCACTCCCCCATTTTGGGGGTCCCTGCACCCATTTCCCCTCAGCTCTCAGACCCCCATCCCAGCCCCATTTCCCCTCAGCTCCAGGGGATCTCCCCCACCCTACTGCCCCCACTTTGGGGGTCTCCACTCCCCCATTTTGGGGGTCCCCCGGCCCAGGACGCATAAAACGCCCCCGCGGTGGCGGCGGGGGCCAAACCAAAGCTGTCCCCGAGCAGGGGACACCCCACGAGCACCTCAGCAGCGCCCGCTGCCCCCCCGCCCTCACTTTGGGGACTTTTGGGGACTTTTCCCCCCTTCTCCCCTCCCCTCCCCTCCCCCACGGCGCTCAGGGGGTCCCAGACCCCCTTTTGGGGTGCCCCCACCCCTCTCCCAGCGCCAGAACTGACCCAAAAAAGGGCTTGGAACCCCAAAAAGGGGCTTGGAACCCCAAACTGGGCTCAAAACCCCAAACTGGGGCTCGAAACCCCAAACTGGAGCTTGGAACCCCAAACTGGGGCTAAGAAACCCCAAAATGGGGCTTAGAATCCCAAAAAAGGGGCTCTGAACCCCAAACTGAGGCTTTGAACCCCAGACTGGGCTCTGAACCCCAAACTGGGGGTCTGAACCCCAAACTGGGTTTTGAACCCCAAACTGGGCTCTGAACCCCAAACTGGGCTCTGAACCCCAAACTGGGGCTCTGAACCCAAACTGGGCTCTGAACCCCAAAACGGGGTTTTTGAACCCCAAACTGGGGGTTTTGAACCCAAATCAAAGCTCGGCCCTTTCCAGCCCCTCTGGGGTTGGTTGGGTTGGGGTTTTTTCCCCTTTTT
>CM032381.1:768241-960179 GCA_019023105.1 Diglossa brunneiventris
TCGTCCGGATGTCCCCGAATGTCACTGGGATGCCACCAGTGGGATGTCCCCGGATGTCACCACCAGGATGTCACCGGAATGTCCCCGGATGTCACCGAGATGCCACCGCCAGGCCACTGCCGCGATGCCACCACCACCGTGCCGCCACCGGGCTGTCCCTGGGCTGTCCCCGGGCTGTCCCCAGGCTGTCCCCGGGCTGTCCCCAGGATGTCCCAGGATGTCCCTGTGCTGTCCCCGGGATGTCCCCGGGATGTCCCCGCGCTGTCACCCCCTCACCGCTGCCTTCCCGGGGCTGCGTCCCCTCCGCCCTGCGCTAATAAAGGAGGGAGGACACGGCCTCGGTGTCCCCTGTGTCACCCCCGCGGTGTCCCCAGCGGAGATCGGGGTGTCCCCAAAATGGGAGGGAGGGGGGGGTGTCCTGGGGGTGTCCCCCGTGGGTTCCAGACACTGGGTGACCTCCCTGGGGCGTGGCCATGGGGTGTCCCCAGTGTGATGTCCCCATGGGGGTGTCCCCATGTGATGTCCTCGGGGGGTTTCACACACTGGGTGACATCCCTGAGGTGTCCCCTCTGTGATGTCCCCAAGGCGGTGTCCCTGTGGGGGGTGGGGGTGTCCCCCTCGGTCTGGGGTGTCCCCTCTGCGATGTCCCCTGAGGTGTCCCCGTGGGAGTGTCCCTGTGGGTGTCCTCCCTTTGGGTGTCCCCTGTGGGTGTCCCCTCTGTGATGTCCCCCATAGGGATGTCCCCGTGGGTGTCCCCTTGTGATGACACCCATAGAGGTGTCCCGGTTTAATGTCCCCCATGGGGGTGTCCCTGTGGGTGTCCCCTCTGCGATGTCCCCGTGGGTGTCCCTGCGATGTCCCCTCTGATGTCCCCTCTGCGATGTCCCCAAGGGGGTGTCCCGTGTGATGTGCCCTCTGATGTCCCCTCTCTGATGTCCCCTCTGTGATGTCCCCATGGGGATGTCCCCTGTGTGATGTCCCCTGCGATGTCCCCTCTGCGATGTCCCTGTGGTGTCCCTGCGATGTCCCCTCTGATGTCCCGTCTGCGATGTCCCCACGGGGTGTCCCCTGTGTGATGTCCCCTGCGATGTCCCCTCTGCGATGTCCCTGTGGGTGTCCCCGTGATGTCCCCTCTGCGATGTCCCCACGGGGTGTCCCCTGTGTGATGTCCCCTGCGATGTCCCCTCTGCGATGTCCCTGTGGGTGTCCCCGTGATGTCCCCTCTGCGATGTCCCCACGGGGTGTCCCCTGTGTGATGTCCCCTCTGATGTCCCCTCTGTGATGTCCCTGTGGGTGTCCCTGCGATGTCCCCAGTGATGTCACCTCTATGATGTCCCCATGGGGATGTCCCCTGTGTGATGTCCCCTCGGCGCTGTCCCCATGGGGGTGTCCCTGTGATGTCCCCTGCGATGTCCCCTCTGTGATGTCCCCGTGGGGGTGTCCCCTGTGTGATGTCCCCAGTGATGTCCCCTCGGCGCTGTCCCCGTGGGGGGGCCGGTGCCATCTCCGTGCCCATCTATAGCCAAAACTTTCCCCGCGGGAAAAGGGGCGTGGCCCCCTCACCGCCCCGCCCCCTCATGAATAATTAACACCCTCATTAGCGCCGTGACGCAGCCGCGCGGTGACGCCCGAACGCGCAGGAACCGACGGGAGCGGCCGCCGCCATGGTGGGCACCGGGAACGGCACCGGGAACGGCACCGGGAGCGGGAACCAGGACGGGAACCGGGAACGGAACCGGGAGAGGAAGCGGGGACGGGACCCGCGGGGGATGCGCGGGCGGGGGATGCGCGGGGGACCGGGGCGGGGGTCGCACCGGGGCGGGGATGGCGCGGGAGGTCCCGGGAGCACCGGGGGGCACCGGGCGGGCACCGAGCGCGGGCGGCCGCTCCATCCGCGGGCGATGCCGCCGCCGGTTCCCGGTTCCCATCCCGGTGCCGCCTCCGGTGCGCTCTGACCGCCGCTCTCCCCGCAGTGCGACTTCTCGGAGGAGCAGACCGCGGGTGAGTGACCGGCACCGGGCACCGGGTACCGAGCACCGGGCACCGGGAGCGAGCACCGGGCACCGGGCACGGCGGAGGGACCCCCCCGGGCCGCTCCCGCCGCCGCCGCCGCCGCTCCCGGCGCTTCCTGCGCGGCCTCGGGCGGGGCCTTTACCGGGCAAAGTCCCCGTTCGGACCGGGGGATGGGGGTGCGGCACCGGGGGCACCGGGGCGGGGCTGCGGCACCGGGATGGGAAACGGGATGGGAAACGGGATGGGAAACGGGACAGAACCGGGACCGGAACCGGGACAGAGTCCGACGGGAATCGGGACAGGAACCGGGATAGAACCGGGACAGGACAAAACCAGGGTGGGAACGGGGACTGGAACCGGAATGGAACCGGGACAGAACCGGGACCGGGGGGGGGTCGGGCCCCTCCTGCGCAATTTGCCCTTATATGGGCATGGCGCGCGCCGGCCGCGCATTCCTGCGGGGCGGGGCCGCGGATTCCGGAGCGCTCCCGGTGCCCCGGGACCCGCCGGGCTCCTCCCGGTCCGAACGGGACCCGCCGGGCTCCTCCCGGTGCCCCGGGACCCGCCGGGCTCCTCCCGGTCCGAACTGGACCCGCCGGGCTCCTCCCGGTCCGAACCGGACCCGCCGGGCTCCTCCCGGTGCCCCGGGACCCACCGGGCTCCTCCCGGTCCGAACGGGACCCGCCGGGCTCCTCCCGGTGCGAACGGGACCCATCGGGCACGGGCAGCATCCCCCGAGGGCGGCGGCCCCGCCTGCATCCCGGCCCGGGTCGGGTTCCACCGGGAAACCGGATCGCACCGGGAAACCGGATCCTACCGGGAACCGGATCGCACCGGGAAGCGAAACCCGACCGGGGGTCTGAGGGGTCCCGGTTGCGGGTCCCGGGGATGCGGGTCTGGGGTCGCCGAGCTGTTGGTGCCGGGGGTGGTCCCGGTGTGTCGGGGGTCCCGGTGGAACAAACCGGGGGTCCCGGTGTCCCGGGGGTCTTGGCAGTGCTGACTCGGTGGTCCCGGTGCCCCGGTGGTCCCGGTGGTCACGGAACTGCTGAGACTCAGGGAGGGTCCCGGTGCCCCGATGGTCCCGTGCTGACCCGGGGGTGGTTCCGGTGGTCCCGGTACTGATACAGGGAGGTCCCGATTGACCCGGGGGTGTCCCGGTGCCCGTATTCCGACATTGACACAGGGAGAGTCCCGGTGGGTCCGGGGGGTGTCCCGGTGCCCCGGGGGGTCCCGGTGGCCCCGCACTGGAGGGTCCTGATTGTCCCGCGTGTCCCGGGGGGGTCCTGGTGGCCCCGGGGGAATCCCGGTGGTCCGGGGGGGGTCCCGGTGGTCCGGCTTCCCCTGAGCCGGGCGGTCCCGGTTGTCCCGGGGGGGGTCCCGGTGGTCCCGGTGGTCCCGGCGGCCCTGACCCGGTGGTCCCGCAGAGTTCAAGGAGGCGTTCCAGCTGTTTGACCGCACGGGGGACGGGAAGATCCTGTACAGCCAGTGCGGGGACGTGATGAGGGCGCTGGGGCAGAACCCGACCAACGCCGAGGTCATGAAGGTGCTGGGGAACCCCAAAAGCGATGGTGAGAGGGGAGGGGGGTCCCCCCTTTGCCGCCCCCCCGGGACCCCCGAGACCCCCAAATCCTCAGCACCAGTGAGACCCCAACACTGAGACCCCTCCTCAACCAAGCAACCCCCAGCGCTGAGCACTGCAGAGAGAACCAGCGAGACCCCCACCCCAAATCCTCAGCACCATGAGACCCCCACCCCAAATCCTCAGCACCAATGAGACCCCCACCCCAAATCCTCAGCACCAGTGAGACCCCCACCCCAAATCCTCAGCACCAGTGACAGACCCCATTGCTGAGACCCCCGCCCACTCCCCCAGCCCTTGGCAGCAGGGACAGCACCAGCGACAGACCCCAAAAACGAGACCCCTCCTCACCCAACCAACCCCCAAACCCTGAGCATCAGTGAGACCCCAGACCCCAACACTGAGACCCCCCCTCACCCCTGAGCACTGCAGAGAGCACCCCCAAAGAGACCCCCACCCCTAAATCCTCAGCACCAGTGACAGATCCCAAAAATGAGACCCCTCCTCACCCAACCAACCCCCAAACCCTGAGCATCAGTGAGACCCCAACCCCCAACCCTCAACACCAGAGACCCCCACCCCTAAATCCTTGGCACCAGTGACAGACCCCAACACTGAGACCACTCCTCACCCAACCAACTCCCACCCCTCAATCCTCACCTCCAGTGAGACCCCCGACCCCCAAACCTTCAACATCAGTGAGACCCCCACCCCAAACCCTCACAAGTGAGACCCCCACCCCTGAATTGTCAGCACCAGTGAGACCCCCACCCCCAAACCTTCAATATCAGTGAGACCCCCCCCCAAACCCTCAGCACCAGAGACCCCTACCCCAAATCCTCACCACAAGTGAGACCCCCCCCCCCAAACCCTCAGCACCAGAGACCCCCACCCCCAAACCCTCACCACAAGTGAGACCCCCACCCCCGAATTGTCAGCACCAGTGAGACCCCCACTCCCAAACCTTCAATATCAGTGAGACCCCCACCCCAAATCTTCAGCACCAGAGACCCCCACCCCCAAACCCTCACCACAAGTGAGACCCCCACCCCTGAATTGTCAGCACCAGTGAGACCCCCACCCCAAACCTTCAACATCAGTGAGACCCCCACCCCAAACCCTCAGCACCAGAGACCCCCACCCCCAAATCCTCACCACAAGTGAGACCCCCACCCCCCCAAACCTTCAACGTCAGTGAGACCCCCACCCCAAACCCTCACCACAAGTGAGACCCCCACCCCTGAATTGTCAGCACCAGTGAGACCCCGGACCCCCAAACCTTCAACATCAGTGAGACCCCCACCCCAAATCCTCAGCAGCAGAGACCCCCACCCCCAAATCCTCACCACAAGTGAGACCCCCACCCCAAACCCTCACCACAAGTGAGACCCCCACCCCTGAATTGTCAGCACCAGTGAGACCCCCACCCCCAAACCTTCAATATCAGTGAGACCCCCACCCAAACCCTCAGCCCCAGGCCTCCCCTCCCCCAAAAGCCCCTTGGCAAGCCCCCTCCTCAGCATGCCCGCCCCTCAGAGATGAACGTGAAGACGCTGAGCTTCGAGCAGTTCCTGCCCATGATGCAAACCATCGCCAAGAACAAGGACCAGGGCTGCTTCGAGGACTACGTGGAGGGGCTCAGGGTGTTCGACAAGGAGGGCAACGGCACCGTCATGGGCGCCGAGATCCGCCACGTCCTCGTCACCCTCGGTGAGCCCCGCGGGCCGGGGGGCTCGAAAATGGGCGTGGGGACCTCGAAATGGGGGGTCTGGGGGGGTCTCAGGGGGTGGGGACCTCGAAATGGGGGGTCTGGGGGGGTCTCAGGGGGTGGGGACCACGAAATGAGGGGTCTGGGGGGGCCCGGGGGGTCTCAGGGGGGTAGGGACCATGAAATGGGGGTTCTGGGGGGGTTTGGACCATGAAATGGGGGATTTGGGGGGTCTGCAGGGGTTGGAGACCACAAAATGGGGGGTCTGGGGGGGTCTCAGGGGTTGGGGTCCTCGAAATGAGGGGTCTGGGGGGGTCTGGGGACCTTGAAATGGGGGGTTTGAGGGGTCTCAGGGGGTTGGGGGGTCTGGAGGTGCTGAGATGGGGGGTTCTGGGTGCCCTGAGGGTCCCAAAGGTGCTGCCAGGGGTGCTCTGGGTACCTCAGGGGTCCCAAAAGTGCTGCTAGGAGGGGTCTTGGGTACCCTGAGGGTCCTGGAGGTGCTGAGATGGGGGGTTCTGGGTGCCCTGAGGGTCCCAAAGGTACCTCAGGGGTCCCAAAGGTGCTGCCAGGGGGAATTTGGGTGCCCTGAGGGTCCCAAAGGTGCTGCCAGGGGGAATTTGGGTGCCCTGAGGGTCCCAAAGGTGCTGCCAGGGGGCTCTGGGTGCCCTGAGGGTCCCAAAGGTGCTGCCAGGGCTGTCCTGGTGGCCCCACCCTGAGCTTTTAAAGCCCCCCTCCCCAAAGCCCATCACTCGCCATCCATCCCCGCGGACCCCCGGAGCGCCCCCCAAAGGTGACCCCGCTGTCCCCCAGGTGAGAAGATGACCGAGGAGGAGGTGGAGCAGCTGGTGGCCGGCCACGAGGACAGCAACGGCTGCATCAACTACGAGGGTGAGGCCTGGGGGTCCCGAGGGGGGTCCCGAGGTGGGGGGGGGGTCCCACGGAGGGGGGGGTCACCCACGTCCCCACCCCTCCCTGACCATCATGTCTGTTCCTTCCCCCCAGCCTTTGTGAGACACATCTTGTCAGGGTGACGCCTCGCAGGGGTAACGCCTCCCCCCGAGCCCCCCTCCTCAAATTTTTTTTTTCAATTTTTCTCATTTCTTCCTTTTTTTTTTTTCCTCATTTTTTTTATTTTTTCCTTCCCCTCCTGCTGCGCCCTGGTGTCTTTTTTCTTTTTTAATATTTCCCAAAAAAAAAAACAAAAAAAAGAAAAAAAAGGCTGCCTGGTTCTGCCCCCCCTTGCCCCCCGCATGCCAACTCTGCATGGAGCCCCCCCTGCGTGCCAGGGCTGGTTTTGGGGAGGGGGCTGCAGCAAGAGCCCCCCCCTCCTCGCCTTTGGGGCTGCTGGGTCCTCCCTGAGCTCTTGAGCCGTTTTTGACTTTTGGTTTTCCTGCCTCTCTGCGGGATTTGGGGTTGGGGGGCTCGGCAGACCCCTCCTCACACCCCCTCTCCTCTTTCTCTTCCCTCCACAGAGCTGGTCCGGATGGTGCTGAGCGGATGAAGACCCCTCCCCATTATTTTGTACACCCCCTCTTCTCATTGTCTCGTTATCTGTCCCCTCCTCACTTGATTTTTGTGCCTTTTCCCCTCATTTTTGTGTCACCCCCCGAGCCCCCTCCCCTCAGCCCCACCGGCTAAATTATTGCTCCACAGCATCAAATAAATCAAATAAAGGCTCCAGAGTGGTCGTGGTGCCCCCTCCCCACTTTCAGACAGACCCAGCCACCACCAGGCCTCTTCTTCCCGCCCCGGGGACTCTCGGAATTTTTCTTTTTATTGGTTTTTTAAAAAAAGAAATGAACAGAAAAAAAAACAAAACAAAACCAAAAAAAAAAGGGGATGAGGAGGAAGAGGAGGAGGAGGAAGAGGAGGGGATTTTTGGAGGAGGGGGAAATGCCCATGTGCCAGGTGGGATCGGAGCTGTCTCATAAATAACCGGGGGGCAGCGGGGCCCCCCCCCCGGGAGACCAACACTTAAATAAATTCCGGGACGATCATAAAAAAACCCCAAAGCTGGAGGAAGGGGAGGAAGAGGAGGAGGAGGAGGGGCTGGGGAGGGTCCTTTGAGGAGCGGGGGCGGGGAGGGGGCTGCGGCAGCGTCCTCCGGGCTGGGGCAGGGGTCTCACTGGGTGGGGGGCACGGGGGTGGGCACCGAGCTGGGGGTGGGCACCGAGATGGGCTCCGGCTGCAGGGGGGGACCTTGGTCTGCGGGGAGAGAGAACACACAGAGAGGGGAGGGGGCGTCAGCGCACAAAGAGGGGCGGGGGGCACGGAGCAGGCGCCGCCCCCTTTCCCCTCCCTCCCTGCACGCCCAAAAATTCCCCAGAAAATCCCAAAAATTCCCAAAAAATTCCCCAAAAAATCCCCAAAAATTACTCAAAATCTCCTCAAAATTTCCCCCAAATCCCCCGAAATTCCCCCAAATTTCTCACCTGCGACGAGGCCGGCGTTGGGAAGGAGGCTTCCCTGCACGGCGGCCACGATGGCGGGGCTGTGCGCGGCGGCCGAGCCCCCCGAGCCCCCCGAGCCCAGCGCGGCGGGGTGGTGATGATGATGGTGATGATGATGATGGGGGTGGGAGTTGGGGGGCAGCCCCCTCCCCATGCTGCCGGCCAGGGCCCCCCCATGCAGCGGGTTAGAGGGGAAGGGGTCGCCCAGCGGAGGGGGGGGGTTAGCCATGCTGGGGGGGGGCACGGGGGGCACGGCCGAGGTGCAATTACCGGGCACGGAGGGGTGGCCGCTGCCGGTGCCGCTGCCGGTGCTGCCGGTGCCACCGGGGAGGGTCCCCGGGAGGAGCTGAGAGGGCGGAGGAGGCGGCGGCTGCTGCCCGGGGAACGGCACCACCGGGGCTGAGGGGAGCGGAGGGGGAGAGTGAGAGACCCCCGGCCTCCATCAGCCACCCCTCGGGGCCGGGGGGCTGCGGGGAGAGCGACCCCCACCCTTAATCGGGCACCACTCAGTGTGGGGAGAGCACTGTGAGACCCCCACCCTTATGGGGAGAGCACCGTGAGACCCCCACCCTTATTCAGGCACCACTCAGAGCTGGGGCTGCAGGGAGAGGGGAGAGCACCCCTGAGACCCCCACCCTTAATCGGGCACCACTCAATGAGGGGAGAGCACTGTGAGACCCCTGCCCTTAATCGGGCACCACTCAATGAGGGGAGAGCACTGTGAGACCCCCACCCTTATGGGGAGAGCACCGTGAGACCCCTGCCCTTAATCAGGCACCCCCTGGAGAGAGGAGAGAGTGAGACCCCTGCCCTTAATCAGGCACCACTCAGTGGGGGGAGAGCACTGTGAGACCCCTGCCCCTATGGGGAGAGCACCATGAGACCCCCGGCCTTATCCAGGCACCATGAGACCCCCACCCTTATGGGGAGAGCACCGTGAGACCCCCACCCCCAAACCCTCACCACCAGGCCGCCCCTTCCCCAAACCCCCCTCGGAAACCCCCCTGCCACACCCCGCGGGTGCCACCCCCAGCCCGTACCCACCGTGCGGCACAGCCGGGGGGGTACCACCCCCAACCCCCCATTGCTTTGCTCTGAGGACCCCCCCCACCGCCCCCCCAGCCTGTACCCACCGTGTGGCACAGCCGGGGGGCGTACCACCCCCACCCCCCCATTGCTCTGAGGACCCTCCCAGCCCCCCGACCCCGTACCCCCCATTGCTCTGAGGACCCCCCCAGCCCCCCGACCCCGTACCCACCGTGCGGCACGGCCGGGGGGTACCACCCCCACCCCCACCCCCCATTGCTCTGAGGACCCCCCCAGCCCCCCGACCCCGTACCCACCGTGCGGCACGGCCGCGGCGGCTCCCGGGGGCACGGGCGGCGGCTGCAGCGGCGGCGCCCGGGCAGCGGCTGCCCCACCACGGCTCTCGGTGATGCCGGGGCCGGGCGGCGCCGCCAGCGGGTGCGCGGCGGGGGCCAGGGGGGCGGCGGCGGCGGGCAGGGGCCCGGCCCCGGGGGGCAGCGGGGGCTGCGGCTGCGGCGGCTGCTGCTGCTGCTGCTGCTGCTGCTGCAGGTGCTGGAAGTGCTGCTGCCGAGCGCGCATCTCCGCGTACTTCAGCTGCTCCATGTGGAACGCCTGGCGGTCGGCCAGGAGCTGCTGCCGCTGGTATTCCAGCTGCGAGGGATGGGGAAAAAATGAGGAGGGGTCAGGGAAGGGTTAAAAAAAAAAAAAAAAAAAAAGGGTGAAAAATGAATGTATTTTATGATTGGCTTTTGGAAAATATGAAAGTGAATATTGTGTGTGTTGTGTTAGGATTTGAATATTATATTAATATTTATATATATTAATATTTATATATATAAATTTTTAATATATGAATTATAGTATATTAATTATAATTTATATTTATTACCTCAATAATTATATATTAATATTAATTATATTAGTATTATTAATGTTATATCATATATTATTTATATATTAAAACTTTTGAATATTATATGTGTTGTGTTAGAATTTGAATATTATATTAATACTTATATATATAAATTTATATCTATATGAATTATAGTATATTAATTATAATTTATATTTATTACATCAATAATTATATATTAATGTTAATTATATTAATATTGTTATTAATATTATGTATATCAGATAGTATTTATATATTAAAACTTTCGAATATTATGTGTTGTGTTATAAATATTAATATAATATTCAAATTCTATCTATAAATTTATATATATTATATTATGTTAATTATAATTCATATTATATTTATATTTATTACATCAATAGTTATATATTAATATTAATTATATTAATATTGTTATTAATATTATGTATATCACATATTATTTATATATTAAAACTTTTAAATATTATATGTTGCATTATAAATATTAATATAATATTCAAATTCTATCTATAAATTTTTATATATTAATTATATTATGTTAATTATAATTTATATTATATTTATATTTATTACATCAATAATTATATATTAATATTTATATTAATATTATGTATATCATAATACCCTCGGGCTGTGGGGACAAACGGGGGCGGTGCCACCCTCGGGCTGTGGGGACAAACGGGGGCAGTGCCACCCTCGGGGGCTGGGGACAAACGGGGGCGGTGCCACCCTCGGGGGTTGGGGACAAACGGGGGCGGTGCCACCCTCGGGGGCTGGGGACAAACGGGGGCGGTGCCACCCTCGGGCTGTGGGGACAAACGGGGGCGGTGCCACCCTCGGGGGGCACTCACGGCCTCGCGCTCGCGGTCCATGATGGTCTCCAGCTCCTCGAAGTGCCTCAGTTTGATCTCCAGCTTCTTCATCTGCGTCTCCACCAGCAGCGCCACCAGGGACTTGATCTTGCGCTCCTCCACGGCCGCCAGGTGCTGCCAGGTGACAACGGGGACGGCTCAGGGGTCCCCACAGTCCCTGTGCCCTCTCCCTGTAGGACTCACCCACTCCCCACAGTCCCTGTCCCCTCTCTCTATAGGATTCATTCCTGGTCCTATAGAACTCACCCTCTCCTCATAGTCCCTTCTCCCCACATCCCCATATCTGTGTCCCCTCTCCCAACAGTCCCTGTCCCTCTCCCCACATCCCCATCCCCTCTCCTGACAGTCCCTGTCCGCTCTCCCCACATTCCCATCCCCTCTCCCCACATCCCCATATCCCCATCCCCACATCCCCATCCCCACATCCCTGTCCCCTCCCTACATCCTCATCTCCATATCCCCATCCCCATATCCCCATCCCCACATCTGCATCCCCACATCTGCATCCCTACATCCCTGTCCCCTCCCCACATCCCCATCCCCACATCCCTGTCCCCTCCCTACATCCTCATCCCCACATCCCTGTCCCCTCTCCCACATCCCCTCTCCCACATTCCCATCCCCTCTCCCCACATCCCCATATCCCTGTCCCCTCTCCCCAAATCCCCATCCCCATCCCCATATCCCCATCCCCACATCTCTCTCCCACATCCCCCATCCCCACATCCCTGTCCCTCTCCCACATCCCCATCCCCACATCCCCATCCCCACATCCCCCATCCCCACATCCCTGTCCCCTCTCCCACGTCCCCATCCCCACATCCCTGTCCCCTCCCCACATCCCTGCAGCCCCCCCAAGCCCCCGGAGTGTCCCCCCCGTGCAGGCACCCCGGCCTCACCTTGGCTTTGACGGCAGCAGCAGCCAGGGCGGCGGCGGCGGCCGTGGACAGGTTCCCCTCGCCGATGTCCCGCTCCACCTTGGCCTTGCGCTCGGCCTCGGGCTCCGAGGGCTCCTTGGGCGCCTCATCCGGCCCTTCCTTCACCTCCTTGTCCTTCTCAGGCTCTCCTGTGGCCAGGTGGGGCCGTGTTGGCAGTGCCACAGGGGGCTCGGTGTGCCCCCAGCCCTGCAGGGTCCCCCTCAGCTCACCGGTGCTGTCACCATCACCCTTGTCGGGCTCCTTGTCACCCTCCACCTCCTTCCCCTTCTCCTCCTCCTTCTTGGGGGTTTCCCCGGGTTTCTCCTTGGGCTCTTCCTCGGCGGTGCCATCCCGGGGCTCCTGGGGAACGAGCAGCCCCGTGGGCACCCAAATCCTGCCCCGTTTGCCCCCCAAACCCCCCTCATCACACCCCCAGACCCCTTTTACCTTCGCCTCCTTCTTCTCCTCGGCCGGCTGCGCCTCTGCCCGCACCTCCTCGGCCCCGCTCTCCTCTGGGGACACAAACCTGGGCTCAGAGCCTGGTACAATCCCCTCCCCAAGCCCCCCAAGCCCCCTGCCCGGCCCCCCGGCCCCGCTGACCGATGCCATTTCCCCTCCCAGGCCCCCCAAGCCCCCTCCCCAGCCCCCTGGCAGCTCAGATCTCTGTTCCATCCCCTCCCCAGCCCCCCAAGCCCCGCTGACCGATGCCATTTCCCCTCCCCAAGCCCCCCAAGCCCCCTGCCCGGCCCCCCAAGCCCCGCTGACCGATGCGCTCGGGCTCCTCGGAGGCGGTGCCGGCGATGCCGCTGCTCTCCAGCCCGAAGGCGGGGTCGGCCTTGCCCGTCACCTTGGCCGCCTCCTCCACCTTGCGCACGTGAGCCTCCACCAGCGCCGTGGGCACCTCCTCCTTCATCTTGGAGAACTCCTCTGCGGGCGCAATTCCTCAGCGGGACCCCCGGAGGGATCCCCCGGAGCCCCCAGCCCCAAACAGCCCGTGGGGGGCTCAGTCTGACCCCTCCAGGCTGGTCCTGGAATGTTCTGGAAGGCTCATCCCACCCCTCCCCGGGAGTTGTATGACCCCAGAGGGACCCCCGGAGCCCTCCGGAGCCCCCAGCCCCAAACAGCCCGTGGGGGGCTCAGTCTGACCCCTCCAGGCTGGTCCTGGCTGGTTATAGAATGTTCTGGAAGGCTCGTCCCATCCCCATGGGAGTTGTTGCGTGTCCCCAGAGGGGTCTCCACAGGATTTGGTGGTCTCCCCATGTTCCTCATCAGACTGACCCCATTTCCCTATAGGACATCCTGCAGGACTCAGCCCTTCCTGTCGCAGCCTTCCATTCCCCTATAGGAACCCATAGAGGGCTCATCCCTCTCCCCATATTCCTCATCCCACAGGACTCACCCACTCCTCACAGTCCCTGTCCCCTCTCCCTATAGGATTAATTCCTCTTCCTATAGGATTCACCCTCTCCCCACTTCCCACAGTCCCTGTCCCCTCTCCCTGTAGGATTCAATATTCAACTTCCTATGGGACTCATCCATTCCTCACAGTCCTTGTCCCCTCTCCGTGTAGGATTCAATATTCCACTTCCTATGGGACTCACTCTCTCCCCACATCCCCGTCCTCTCTCCCCACATCTTTGTCCCCTCCCCACATCCCTGTCCCCTCTCCCTACAGGATTCATTATTCCTCTCCCTATAGGACTCCTTCACTCCTCACAGTCCTTGTCCCCTCTCCCTGTAGGATTAATTCCTCTTTCTATAGGATTCACCCTCTCCCCACATCCCTGTCCCCACTTCCCACAGTCCCTGTCCCCTCTCCCTGTAGGATTCATTCCTCTCCCACAGTCCTCATCCCCTCTTCCTATAGTATTCATTATTCCTCTCCCTGTAGTATTCATTATTCCTTCCCTATAGGACTCACCCACTCCCCACAGCCCCTTCTCCCCACATTCCCATCCCCTCTCCTCTCCCCACATCCCCACATACCCATCCCCACTCCCCACATCCCCGTTCCCTCTCCCCACATCCCCATCCCCTCTCCCCATATCCTTGTCCCATCCCCACATCCCCATCTCCCCTCCCCTCATCCCCATCTCCCCTCTCCCCATATCCTTGTCCCATCCCCACATCCATCTCCCCTCCCCACATCCCCATCCCCACATCCCCATCCCCTCTCCCCTTACCCCCCACCCTCCCTTACCCAGAGCGGACTTGGCGGCGGCCGAGGCCACGCGCGGATCCACCACGGAGGCCAGGAAGGCCACGGTGCTCATCACGGGGTTGCCAGACTGGCTGAAGGGGATGGGCTGGTAGGCCAGAGGGCCCAGGGAGGCCTCTGAGTCCTCCAGGTAGGGATCCTCGATGGGCAGGCGCAGGAAGTGCAGGATGCACTCGTCCTGCGTGCGGCTGCCCACGTGCTCCGACACCTTGTTCCAGTCGTCCTTGTACATCTCCAGGGCCTGGCGGGTGGCAGGGCTCAGAGGGGTCAGGCAGACCTGGCCCCCCATCCCCTGTCCCTATTTCCCTGCCCCCATACCCACATCCCCTATCCCCTGTCTCCATATCCCCTGGTGTCCCCATGTCCCCTGTCCCATCCTCTGTCCCTAAATCCCCTATCCCCACATCTCCTGTTCCGATTTCCCTGTCCCCAAATCCCCTCAGGTCCTCACATTCCCTTGAGTCCCCACATCCCCTATCCCCACATCCCCTTGTGTCCCCACATCCCATGCTGTCCTCGCATTCCTTGCTGTCCCCTGTCCCCATTTCCCTGTCCCCACATCCCCTGCTGTCCCCTTGGGTCCCCACAACCCCTCTCCCCTCATCCTCTGTCCCTATTTCCCTGTCCCCTGCCATCCCCTTGGGTCCCCACACACCTCCAGCAGCAGCAGCGTCTCCTGCTCCGTCCACTCCCGCGTGGCGCTGGCGGCCGCTTTGCTCTGTGGGGGGAGAGACGAGGCGTGAGGGGCCAGGGGGTGCCCAGGGGGTGCCCACCCACCCAGGGGTGCCTGCCCACCCACCCACCCACCTTGGAGGGCACATTCTTCTTGGTGTACATGTCGGTGCGGAGCCCGAAGTTCTGCATGTCCGCCGGCTTCTCCTTGCCCTTGTCGGGGAAGTTCAGCATCTGCTGCGAGGCCGAGCTGGGCTGCTGCGGGATGGGGGACAGGGGACACGCTGGGCCGGGCCCGCGGGGCACGACATCGGCGTGTCCCCTCCTCCCCGGTGGCCCGGAGGAGCCTTTTTGTCACGGTGCGTGTCCCCGGCACGGCGCGTGTCCCCATTCCCCCA
This sequence comes from Diglossa brunneiventris, assembly GCA_019023105.1. Classification (NCBI taxonomy): domain Eukaryota; kingdom Metazoa; phylum Chordata; class Aves; order Passeriformes; family Thraupidae; genus Diglossa; species Diglossa brunneiventris. The sequence continues at coordinate 782,996 of CM032381.1, forward strand.
TCACCGCTGCGTGTCCCCATCACGATGTCCCCACCGCGTCGCTGCTCCCCGGGGGCAGGGCGGCATGCGAGGGGGAGGAGGAGGAGGAGGAGGAGGAGGGAAGGAGCCTTCCTCGGCACAGCGGCACGGGGGGGGCACGGACCCCCAAGGAGCCGCCTACCAGCTCCGGCTTGCCCTTCACCGTCTCGCTGACCACCAGCTCCTCCATCTCTTTGCTCTTGCGGCCCGTCTTGGCGTCGCCGTCGCTCTGCCGGCCCTGAGGCACCACGGATCGAAGCTGTGCATCCCCCACCCCCCGCCCCGCCCCGCGCCCGGCCCCCGCGGGGACCGGGGGGCGGCAGGGGGGGGTCGCGGTTCGGCGGGGCGGCCGCCCCCGGCACCCACCTGGGGCGTCTTGGGCTGCAGCGGCACCAGCCCCGAGGGGGTGTCGGCCAGAACGTGGAAGTGGGAGGTGGGCGGGGGGCCCATGGGGGTGGGCCGGCTCTCGGCGTCCACCTGGTAGTTGATGAGACCCCACTGCTCCAGGAAGGCGTGGACCCTGCGGGGAGACGGGGACAGAGCCCGCTGAGCGCCCTGTGACATGGCACCGGGCAGCCACCAGTGCCAGGGTGACATCCCTGTGCCAGGTGACACTGAGCACCCCTGTGACATGGCACCGGGCAGCCACCAGTGCCAGGTGACACTGAGCACCCCTGTGACACTGCACTGGGCAGCCACCAGTGCCAGGTGACACTGAGCAGCCTGTGACATGGCACCGGGCAGCCACCAGTGCCAGGGTGACATCCCTGTGTGTGACATGGCACCGGGCAGCCACCAGTGCCAGGTGACACTGAGCAGCCTGTGACATGGCACCGGGCAGCCACCAGTGCCAGGGTGACATCCCTGTGCCATGGGAGTGGACAGCCACCAGTGCCAGGGGGACACTGACCACCCTGTGCCATGGTGACACTGACTACCCCTGTGACACTGGTATTGGATACCTGCCAGTGCCAGGGTGATAATGACCACCCTGTGGCACTGCACTGGGCAGCCACTAGTGCCAGGGTGACAATGACCACCCTGTCCCACCTTTGGTGAGGACCCCCCAATGCCACTGGCACTGGACTCCTGCCACTCCCATGGCGCCAAAATGATCCCCCTGCCCCAGTGGCACCGGATCCCTGCCAGCACCAGGGTGCCACACTGACCACTCAGCAGTGTGCCACACTGACCGCCTGCCACCTCCAGGGTGCCACGGTGACCCTTTGCCAGCACCAGGGTGCCACACTGACCCTTTGAGAGCACCAGGGTGCCACACTGACCACTCAGCAGTGTGCCACACTGACCCCCTGCCACCTCCAGGGTGCCACGGTGACCCTCTGCCAGCACTGAGGTGCCACACTGACCCCCAGCCCCACAAGCACCAGTCCCTTGTCAGGACCAGGGTGCCAAACCAAACCCTAAACGCCAGGACCACAGGACCCCTGGCACCATGTGGGTACCAAACCAAACCCTAAACACCAGGAGTATCAGACCCCTGGCACCATGTGGGTACCAAACCAAACCCTAAACACCAGGAGTATCAGACCCCTGGCACCATGTGGGTACCAAACCAAACCCTAAACACCAGGAGTATCAGACCCCTGGCAGCACCAGAGTGCCAAACCAACCCCCAAACACCAGGACCTCCAGCCCCCTGGCACCATGTGGGTACCAAACCAACCCCTAAACACCAGGAGTATCAGACCCCTGGCACATGTGGGTACCAAACCCACCCCCAAAGCCCGGGATTTCCAGCCCCCTGGCACCATGTGGGTACCAAACCCAGCCCCAAAGCCCAGGATCTCCAGCCCCCTGGCACCATGTGGGTGCCAAACCCACCCCCAAAGCCCAGGATCTCCAGCCCCCTGGCACCATGTGGGTGCCAAACCAACCCCCAAGCCCCAGGACCTCCAGCCCCCTGGCACCATGTGGGTACCAAACCAACCCCTAAACACCAGGCTCTCCAGAACCCTGGCAGCACCATGTGGGTACCAAACCAACCCCCAAAGCCCAGGATCTCCAGCCCCCTGGCAGCAGCAGGGGGTGCCAGCCAGCCCCCAGCCGGACCCACCGCATGATGGCACAGACGTCCCCGGCCAGGTTCCTCCGGCAGGCCGTGGAGGTCAGGTACTCCTGCGGGTTCAGCCGGTACGTGTCGATCATGAAATTCCGGTATGCCAGGTATCTGCGGGGGCCACGGGGGGCTCAGCACCGGGCACGGCCCCCGGGGGGTGTGGGTGGGCACGGAGAGGGGGTTTGGCCTCACATTTCGGGGGTCTTGGATTTGTTTTTGCCGTTGAAGAACTCGGGCAGGGCGCGGCGCTCGATGGCGTGGACGCTGCGGGAGGAGAGGCTCGGGGAGGGCTCTGGGAGCAGCCTCCTCATCCTCAGGCGATGAAGGGCACCTCGGGAGGCCTCAGCAGGGCTGGCTGTACCTGTTGTAGTCGAACCAGGCGGCGTAGCTGGGGATGATGATGTGGTGGGTCTGCTCTGTCACGTTGTCCTCGTGCAGGTCGGGGTTCTTGGCCTGCTCCCCTTTGCTGCCGGTGCCGTTCTCCTCCTCGTCCTGTCCCCACAGAGCAGCACCCCATTGGCAAAGAGAACCCCTTGAGCGCCCCTCATCATCCTCACCCACAGCAGGATGAGGCAAAGGGAACCCCTTGAGCGCCCTTCATCATCCTCAGTCACAGCAGGATGAGGCAAAGAGAACCCCTTGAGCGCCCTTCATCATCCTCACCCATACCAGGATGAGGCAAAGGGAACCCCATGAGCACCCTTCATCATCCTCACCCATACCAGGATGACGCAAAGGGAACCCCTTGAGTGCCCTTCATCATCCTCACCCACAGCAGGATGAGGCAAAGGGACCCCCTTGAGCGCCCTTCATCATCCTCACCCATACCAGGATGACGCAAAGGGAACCCCATGAGTGCCCTTCATCATCCTCACCCACAGCAGGATGAGGCAAAGGGAACCCCATGAGCGCCCTTCATCATCCTCACCCACAGCAGGATGAGGCAAAGGGAACCCCTTGAGCGTCCTTCATCATCCTCAGCCACAGCAGGATGAGACCAAGGGCCACCCCAGGGGTGAGGGGAAGGGCAGAAAAGAGCATTTTTGTACCCAAAAAGAGGCACAAGGAATGAGAGAGAAGCAACACCTTCCCCGGGCTCACCTTGCCAGCTGTCTCCATGCTCTCATCTTCCTGCTCATCTGGAAGGGAGGACAGGGGTGGGTTTGGGCACTGCCAGGCCGGGGGTCCCGGGGCTCTGCTGCGGCTCCTCAGACTCACCCAGGTCTGTCATGGTGCCCCCCTTGACTGGCGCTGACTCCGAGTCCTTCTTGGTGTTGACTGTGGGGGGAAAGTGATGCTGAGCACCCTGGGGACCCCTCCCACAATGCTGGGGACCCCAGGGGGGTTGGCTGCTGCCCCCCACGCTGACCTGTTTTGGGCAGGGTCACCTCCTCCACGTTGGGGACAGGTGAGGGCTCGTCCATGTCCTTGGTCAGGTCCTCTTGTTCCTCCTCGCGGTGCCCACGCTTGGATTTGTTATAGGGGGTGGAGGGTCTGCCAAGGGAGAGACCCCCATCACCACCGACCCCAGACCCACCCCCAGACCCCCCAAACCCCCCCCAGCTCACCCCTTCTTTGCATTCTTCTTCTTGGCCTCGGGGGTGGGCGAGGGAGAGGGCGAGCGCTTCCTCTTCTTGTAGTTCCCCCCCTTCTTATCCCGCCGGTCCGAGTCGGGGCTGTTCACCTGGGGGGCACCGTGGGGGTCCAGCTGAGCACGGCGAGACCCCCGGGACCCCTCCCCGAGGGTCTCCGAGCTGCTTCTGACCTCGTCTGTCAGCGTCTTGGCCGAGATCTTCTTCCTGCGTGTCACGGGGCTCTTCTCATCTGTCACCTCGTAATCCTCCTCGTTCATCCACTCGTTGAACGTGTCCGTGTCCAGGATCCACTTGGCGTGGACCTGCAGGGCAGGGGAGTGCCTGGGTCACGGAAAGAAGGGGGGCTCCGGCTGCCCCCCCAAACTTGGGGGTCCCCCGGTACCTTCCGGGGCTTCTCCGGTGTCGGGGGATCCTCCACGGACGCCTCGATCTCGCTGGCCGGGATCCAGGTGTCATAGCTGGGGGGCACACGGGGTTAGATTTGGGGAAGGGGGGGACACAGGGGGTCCCCGAAATCTTCATGCGCCCCTCACCTGTCGGGGTAGTACCCCCAGTGCAGCAGCACCTGCTTGTCGCGCTTCATGACGGGCCGGACCCACTCCTCTGCGGGACAGACGGACAGGGCGGGCTGAGCAGGGATCCTGCGGAGCCCCCAGCCCCCTGTGCCCCCCAAAACCCACTCCAGCCCTCTGTGCCCCCCAAAACTCCCTCCTGCACCCCTGGGACCCCCAAAACCCACTCCTGCACCCCAGAGGCCCCTGTGACCCCCCCAAAGCCCCCTCCTGCACCCCTGTGACCCCCCAAACCCCTCCTGCAGCCCTGGAGCCCCCTGTAACCCCCCAAAACCTCCTCCTGCACCCCTGTGACCCCCCAAACCCTTTTCTGCACCCCTGTGACCCCCCATGACCCCCAAACCCCTTTCTGCACCCCTGTGACCCCCTCCTGCACCCCTGTGACCCCCCAAACCCCCTCCTGCACCCCTGTGACCCCCCATGACCCCCCCAAACCCCTTTCTGCACCCCTGTGACCCCCTCCTGCACCCCTGTGACCCCCAAAACCCCCTCCTGCACCCCTGGAGCCCCTGTAATCCCCCCAAACCCCCTCCTGCACCCCTGTGACCCCCCCAAACCCCCTCCTGCACCCCTGTGACCCCCAAACCCCCTCCTGCACCCCTGTGACCCCTCCTGTACCCCTGGAGCCCCCTGGCACCCCAAAGCCTCCCTCCTGCCCCCTGGAGCCCCCTCTGACCCCTCCATGACCCCCCAAACCCCTTTCTGCACCCCTGTGACCCCCCAAAACCCCCTCCTGCACCCCTGTGACCCCCCAAACCCCCTCCTGCACCCCCAGAGCCCCCTGTGACCCCCCAAACCCCCTCCTGCACCCACCCTCCTCCAGGTTCCCGGGCACGGGGCACACGATGTGCGACGCGTTGCTCTTGTCCTCGGTCACGGTGCCCTGTGACACGCAGGGGGATGAACCCAGGGTTAAATATCGGCATGAGAGCCCTCCCTGTGCCCCCCTGTGCCCCCCAGCCTGGCACTGCCGCCCACCTGGTGCCTCTTGACGATGTCCTTGAGCTTCCCCAGCAGCTTGGGCTCGATCTCCTGGTGCAGGAAGATGTTGGGCCGAGCCAGGCAGTTGTTCTGGGGAGGGGAAGTTGAGAGCAAAGGTGTGAATTGAGGAGTGGGAGGGACACGGGGAGGGGGTCCTGGGGGTGAGGCCGGGGGTCTCGGGCTCTTACCTGCACCAGGGATTTCTCGATGGTCATGAACATCTCCACGTTGCGGTCCATGCGCGAGGGATTCTGGAAATCGAAACGCCGCCTTATTGGAAGAAAAGAGCGACTCTCATGAAAGCCACAGCTCAGGTCTCCTCGTCAGCACCCCCAAATTTGGGGAATTTGGGGAATTTGGGGAGGGGAGGGGGAGTGGGACAACTGTCTGGACCCAATCAGGGCCCACGGTGACAAAGGGGGACACGTCCCAGCGCTGGTTTGCTCTGGAGGTGACAGCCCCACAACCACCCCCAAGGAGGGGACCCCCAACCCTGTTCTCCACCCCAGGGACCCCCAGCCCTGTCCCCCCCCACCCCAGGGACACCCCCAGGACCCCGATGGGTGCAGGTGGGTCATGCTCACCATCCTTGGTCGCTCTTGAATTTATAGGCGGCTGCCAGGATGTGGCACAGGGCTCCCCCCGCCTTGAAATCCAGGAAGCATTTGATCTGCAAGGGGACAGGGTCAGGGGACAGTGTCCTGAGGGGGGGACAGCTCCTCCTTGGGGTGACATCCCCTTGTCTGGGTGACATCCCCATGCCTAAGTGCCATCCTCTTGTTGGGGTGACATCCCCTTGTCTGGGTGCTATCCCCTTGTGGGGGTGACATCCCCTTGTCGGGGTGACATCCCCATGCCTAAGTGCCATCCTTTTGTTGGGGTAACATCCCCTTGTTGGGGTGACATCCCCTTGTTCGGGTGACATCCCTTTGTCTGGGTGACATCCCCTTGTGGGGGTGACATCCCCTTGTCTGGGTGCCATCCCCATGCCTAAGTGCCATCCTCTTGTTGGGGTGACATCCCCTTGTCTGGGTGCTATCCCTTTGTTAGGTTGCCATTTCCTTTTTGGGGTGCCACCCCCTTGTCTGGGTGACTTCCCCATGTCTGAGTGACATCCCCTTGTTGGGGTGACATGCCCTCATAAGGTGCCATCCCCATATTTAGGTGACATCCCCATGTCTGGGTGACATCCCTTGCTGGGGTGCCATCCCCATATTTAGGTGACATCCCCATGTTGGGGTGACATCCCCTTGTCTGGGTGACATCCCCTCATGGGGTGCCATCCCCTTCTTGGGGTGCCAACCCCATGTTTAGATGCCATCCCCTTGTTGGGGTACCAACCCCATGTTTAGGTGACATCCCCATGTCGGGGTGACATCCCCCATGTCTCGATGTCACCCTCTCACAGGGTGCCATCCTCTCCCTAGGGTGACATCCCCTTGTCCCTTGGGGCAGTGTCCCCTTGGGGTTCTGTCCCTGGGTGGGGACACTGTCCCCAGGTCCTGTCCTGGTGTCCCTGGGACAGTGTCCCCTGCTCCCTGGGGTTCTGTCCCTGCTGGGCCCTGTCCCTGTCCCTGTGTGGGGACACTGTCTCCTGCTCCTTGGGGACAGCTCCCAGCAGGACAGTGTCCCAGGGTCCCCAGCACTGTCCCCAGCACTCCAGGCCATGTCCCTGACCAGGGCAGTGTCACTGGCGGCTGTCCGTGGTCACCTGCTGTCCCCAAAGCCACCTGAATGCTGAACGGTGTCACCAGGGCCACGTCCCTGAGGCTTTGGGTGCTGTCCCTGCTCAGAGCTTTGTCCCCAGGGCTGTCCCCAGGTATTGGGGTGCTGTCCCTGCTCAGAGTTGTCCCCAGGGCTGTCCCCAGGTATTGGGGTGCTGTCCCTGCTCAGAGCTTTGTCCCCAGCTCTTTGGGGACATTGGGGACACTGTCCCCCTGTCTCTGGGGCACTGTCCCCGCTCAGGACCTTGTCCCTGGTCATCACTGTCCTTGTCCTTCCACTGGGGCTCTGCCCCAAGCTTTGGGGTGCTGCTCCTGCATTTTTGGGACGCTGTCCCCATCCAGGCCTTGTCCCCACCTCACTGTGACCCCGTCCCTGGGTGCTGTCCCCAAGAACTGGGGCTCTGTCCCTCAGTCCCTGGGTATTGGGGTGCTGTCCCCAGGCCCTTAGGCACTGTCCCTGCTCAGCAGGGTCATCAGGGCCATGTCCCTAAATCCCTGGGACTCTGTCCCTGGGTATTGGGGTGCTGTCCCCACTCAGGGCTTTGTCCCCTGTCCTTTGGGGCCTTTTTTGGGGGCTCTGGGGCCTCGTTCCCACCGAGCTTTGTCCCCAGGTTTTTGGGGTGCTGCCTGTGGGTCACTGGGGCCTTGTCCCAGGGTCACGGGGGTCTGGCCCTGCTCACCAGGGCCATGTCCCCAAACCCCTGGGGCTCTGTCCCTGGGCATTGAGGGGACATCCTGAGTACTGGGACACCTTCCCTGGATATTGGGGTGCTGTCCCCTATCAGGGCTTTGTCCCCTCTTCTTCGGGGCTCCTCCCTGGGTCTCCCGGACCCCATCCCAGGGCCATCCCCACATCTTTGGGGCACTGTCCCTGCTCTGTCCTGTCCCTGTCTCTGTCCCTGCTCACCAGGGCCATGTCCCCAGCCCTGTGGGCTGCTGTCCCCACATCTTTGGGGTGCTCTCCTCAATCTGGGCTTTGTCCCCCGTTCTTGGGGGCTCTTCCCCAGCTCACCCCAGGGCCACGAGGGTCCATCCTGGCACCTCTGGGGCACTGTCCCTGCTCAGAGCCTTGTCCCTGTCCACCAGGACCATGTCCCCAGCTCTGAGCCTTGTCCCTGCCATGTCCCCAGCTCTGTGGGCTGATGTCCCCACATCTTTGGGGCGCTCTCCTCAAGCTGGGCTTTGTCCCCTGTTCTTGGGGCTCTTCCCCACCTCACCCCGGATCCACTAAGGTCCATCCCCACACCCCCTGCTCTGAGCCTTGTCCCTGCCCATCAGAACAATGTCCCCAACCCTTTGGGCTGCTGTCCCCACATCTTTGGCCTGCTGTCCCCACATCTTTGGGGTCCCTCCCCAACCTGGGCTTTGTCTTTGGGGTCTTCCCTGGATCCACGAGGTTCCATCCCCACACCCCCTGCTCCGATCCCCGTCCCCATCTCCCCGCGCGTCCCCCACCGGCCCCGAGGGGTCCCGCCCGCGTTGTCCCCGCGTCCCCCCGCGGCTCTCACCGGCAGCTTGGTGAGGGGCGCGTTGCTGACGTGCTTGCCGAACACCTCCTCCTGGAACTGCAGCAGCTGCACCACCAGGCTCGACAGCGACTTGTTGGTGGGAGGCTCGGCCTGGATGTACTGCGGGGCCGGGGGCTCAGCGCGGCCGCCGCGGCCGCTGAGGGGAGGGGGGGGCGCGATGGCGGCGGCGGCGGCGCCGTGACAGGCCGGGCCCGGCGTGGCGGCGGCGGGCGGGCGGCGGCGCCGCGATTCCGCGGACTTACCTTCTTGTAGTTCTTGCCGAGCCACAGCCGCACGTTGTCGAACTGGCTGACGGTGTCCGAGGCCTCGTAGTACTTGACGTTGGGGCCGCCGTCCTTCTTCCGCACCGCCATCTTGAGCGGGCCGGGCCGCGCCGCCGCCTCCGCCCGCCACTGCCGCCCCCTGCCGACCCCGCGCCGCCACTGCCGCGCCCGCCGCCGCCGCCTCCGGTTGCTGTCCCCGCTGTCCCCGCTCCCTCTGTCCCCGCTGTCGCCGCTCCCGGTGGCTGTCCCCGCTGTCTCCGCCGCTCGCCCCGGCCCCGGTCGCTGTTACAGCCCCGCCTCCCCCCTTGGTGCCCTCCCGTTCCCGCACTGCCGCTCCCGCCGCCGCCGCTGCCGCCCCCTGCCGGTGCCGCTCCCGCGCTGCCGCCCGCGCCGCTCCCGCCCGGTGCTGCCGGTGCCGGTGGCTGTTCCCGCTCCCGCCCGGTTTTACCGGTCCCGCTCGATGTTCCCGCTCCCTCACCGCCCCGCCTCCCCCGATCGTTGTTCACGACCCCGATCGCGGTTCCCGGCCCCGTTGTACCGCCCGCCGGTCCCGCCGCGCCCGCCACCGCCTCCTGCTGGTCCCGCTCCAGCCGTTCCCGCCGATCCCGCTGTTCCCCGGGCGCTGTTCCCGGCCTCGGGCGCTGTTCCGGGTCCCGTTCCCCCGCTCCACCGCCCGTTGTTGGTCCCGTTGCCCGTTACCGGCCCCGCCGCCCGCAAGAGCGACAAGAGAGGCGCGACAAGAAGAAATGGGTTCAAATCTCAGGAGATTGGGTTTAGACGGGAGATTGGGAGGAAATTCCTCCCTGGGAGGGTGGGAATGGATTTCCCAGAGCTGCCGTGGCTGCTCCGTCCCTGGAGGTGTTCCAGGCCGGGTTGGACGGGGCTTGGAGCAGCCCGGGACGGGGGAAGGCGGGGGTGGAAAGGGATGGGCACCGGGGGGAGCACCGGAACGGCACCGGGCACCGAGCACTGAGCACCAGGCCGGGCACCGGGCATTGAGCACCAAACCGGGCACTGAGCACCGGACACGGGGCTGGGCACCGGGCATTGAACACTAAGTCGGGCACTAGCACCAGGCCGGGCACCGAGCACCGAGCACCAAACCGGGCATTGAGCACCGAGCGCCGAGCACCAAACCGGGCACTGAGCACCGGACACCGAGAATCGGGCACCAGGCATTGATCACCAAGCTGGGCACCGGGCCTTGAGCACCAAGCCGGGCACCAAGTACCGGGCACCGGGCATTGAGCACCGGGCACTGAGCACCGGACACCGAGCACCAAACCGGGCATTGATCACCGCAGCAGGCATTGAGCACCGCACCGGGCCTTGAGCACCGGGCACCGGGCATTGAGCACCGCACCGGGCACCGGGCATTGAGCACCGCACCGAGCACCGGGCGGGGCGGGGCCGGGAGCGGCGGCGGGGCCGGGTCTATGCGGAGCGCGGCGCACGGAGGCGCGAGAGTCACGGTGGCCGAGTGGTTAAGGCGTTGGACTCGAAATCCAATGGGGTTTCCCCGCACAGGTTCGAATCCTGTCCGTGACGCCACGCTCACTTTTGCTGGTGGGGGACACGCGTGGGAGCTCCTCCGGTAACGGCGAGCACACGGTGTGCACCTCCGGTACCGGCTCTTTTAACGGCGGGGACGACACAACCTCAGCGCCCGGTATCGGCTCTTTTAACGGCGGGAGCATCACGGATCTCCCAAGCCCCGGTACCGGCTCCTTTAACGGCGGGAACACCGGGGAGGACACAGCCTCAGCCTCCGGTACCGGCTCCTTTAACGGCAGGAACAACGGGGACCTCCCCACAGGTCCTGGCTCTTTTAACGGGGGACCCTCGCTCGGTTATCGGCTCTTAACGGCGGCAGCAGCGGGCACAACACGTGCTCTGCCTCCGGTACCGGCTCCTTTAACGGCGGGAGGATCGGGGAGTCGCCAAGCCCCGGTACCGGCTCTTTTAGGGTTGGGAATAACGGGGAAACACTTCTAATCCCGGTTCCTTTAGGGGTGCGAGCAGCAGGGACCCCCCCAGCCCCTTTTGGGGTGGGGATCCCCCAGTCCCGGTTCTTTTTGGGGTGGGAGCAGCAGGGACCCCCCCCCAGTCCCAGTCCCGGTTCTTTTTGGGGTGGGAATAATTGGGAACCCCTCTAATCCCAGCTCTTTTTGGGGTGAGAGCAGCAGGGACGCCCCAAACCCCAGTACCGACTCTTTTTGGGGTGAGGACCCCCCCAGTCCCAGCTCTTTTTAGGGTGGTCTCAGTGGGGACCCCCCTCTATTTTCTGATCTTTTTAAGGGCAGGAGAAGTGGGAACCCCACTCTGGTCCCAGCTCTTTTTGGGGTGGGGACCCCCAATCCCAGCCCCATTTCTTTGTGGGGTGGGGAACCCCAGTCCCAGCTCTTTTTGGGGTGGGGACCCCCAGTCCCAGCTCTTTTTGGGTTGGGGACCCCCAATCCCAGCCCCATTTCTTTTTGGGGTGGGGAACCCCAGCCCCAGCTCTTTTTGGGGTGGGGACCCCCAGTCCCAGCTCTTTTTGGGGTGGGGACCCCCAATTCCAGCCCCATTTCTTTTTGGGGTGGGGACCCCCCAGTCCCAGCTCTTTTTGGGGTGGGGACAGAGGGAACCCCCCAGGACCCTCAGCCACCCCCATTCCCTCCCAAGAGTGAAATTTATTAATTCCCAGATCCCCCCAGATCCCAAATCCACCCATTTTTACCCCAAAACCGAGCCCCCCCCCCGACACGGGGAGGGTTTTGGGGTGCAGGAGGACGCCCCCAAAATGGGGATAAAGCAACCAGAATTTTGTTTATTGATCACTTCAATCCCTGCCTCCCGCCGGATCTGCCGGGACCGACACCGGAGGAGAAACAATGGTAAAAAAAACAAAACAAAACCAAAAAATAAATGCAAATAAATTAAATTAAATTCCCAACGAGTCCCAGGCCAGAGGCGCCTGCCCACGGTTACTTGGAAAATCAAATAAAAAGGGAGAGTAAAAAAAAAAAAAGAAAAAAAGGGAGAATAAAAAGGTCAAAAAATTGAAGTACAAAAAAAAAAAAAAATAAAACAGAACCACAATCACGAGTGTCTGGAAAAATAACACCAAGGGTGGAGAGAGCAGAGCCAAACACGGATTGGGAGGAGGTGGGAGATGCTCCCGGGGCTGGGGAACGGGGCATGCACGAGAAGAGGGGGACAGGAGGGTCCCCAAGGCCAAGGAGCCCTCACTGCAGGGTTGGTGACACCGGGGACACCGGGCCAGGTGGAAATTGCAGGGAGGAGATGGAGCTCGCAGGGTTTGGGGGACCCCCGAGGGGTCTGGAGCCCCCACTCCCCTCTCTTGGAAGGGCTGAGCTGGGTTTGTAACGGGTCCAATTCAGCGGGGAACCCCAAAAATCTGAGTCCAGGGAACCCCAAAAAATCCGAGTCCAGGGAACCCCAAAAATCCGAGTCCAGGGAATCCCAAAAATCCGAGTCCAGGGAATCCCCGCTGTCCTGAGGAGGATTTTTTTTCAGATCTCCAGATTTTCATGCTGTGAGGGAAAATCACAAACCCTAAAAATCCAAGTTCAAGAAACCCCCACCATGCCGAGGTGGTGGAACCGTTGATTGTTTTCAGATCTTCTCGTCAGGGGCGAAAATCACAACCCCAAAATCCCAAATCCAGGAAACCCCTGACACCCCGAGGTGGATTATTTTTGGATCTCTTCCATGCCATGAGCAAAAAATCCAAATCCAGGAAATCCCTGCCACCCCGAGGTGGATTTTTCTCAGATTTCCACACCATGAACAAAAATCACAACCCCAAAATCCCAAGTCCAGGAAAGCCCCACTGTCCCGGGTTGGATTTTTCTCAGATCTCCTCCATGCCATGAGTGAAAATCACAACCCCAAAAATCAAAGTCCAGGAAATCCCTGCCATCCCTAGTTGGATTTTTTTTCACATCTCCTCCATGACATGAGTGAGAATCACAAACCCTAAAAGTCCAGCAAACCCCTGCCACCCAGAGTTGGATTTTTCTCAGATCTCCTTCACTTTGAGTACGAAAATCACAACCCCAAAATCCCAACTCCAGGAAAGCCCCACCATCCCGGAGCTGGATTTCTCTCAGATCTCCTCCATGGCATGAGGGAAAATCCCAACTCCATAAAACCCCTCCATCCCAAGGTGGATTTCTCTCAGATCTCCTCCACTCCATGAGGGAAAAACCCAAGTCCAGAAAACCCCTGCCATCCCCAAGGTGGATTTTTCTCAGATCTCCTCCATGGCATGAGGGAAAAACCCAACTCCATAAAACCCCCTCCATCCCAAGGCTGAATTTCTCTCAGATCTCCTCCACTCCATGAGCAAAAAACCCAAGTCCAGAAAACCCCTGCCATCCCCAAGGTGGATTTCTCTCAGATCTCCTCCTTGCCATGAGCAAAAAACCCAAGTAGAGAAAACCCCTGCTGTCCCAAGCTGGATTTTTCTCAGATGTCCTCCACAAATCCCCCTCCATCCCAAGGCTGAATTTCTCTCAGATCTTCTCCACTCCATGAGTGAAAAACCCAAGTCCATAAAACCCCTGCCATCCCCAAGGTGGATTTTTCTCAGATCTCCTCCTTGCCATGAGAGAAAAACCCAACTCCATAAAACCCCTGCCATCCCCAAGGTGGATTTCTCTCAGATCTCCTCCTTGCCATGAGTGAAAATCCCAAGTCCAGAAAACCCCCGCTGTCCCAAGCTGGATTTTTTTCACATCTCCTCCACACCACGAGCAGAAACCCCAGCTCCACGAGCCCCCCTCCACCCCTAGGTGAATCCCTCTCATATCTCCTCCACTCCGTGAGCGAAAATCATGACGAGCCCCGGCTCCAGCACCATGTCCTCTCCCATGTGCTGGTTCTCGCAGGCCATCACCACCACGGCCTGCTTGCCGGGGATGCGTTTGGCCACGTAGTTCTCGTAGTATCTGCGGTTCATCTGCCTCGTCTCCAGCGTGGCCAGCCCCTGGGGCCAGTTGCGCTCGTGGGCGTTCTCGATCAGCTCGTTGGTGATGGACGCCGGGCAGCCGCTCTCCACCAGCGAGCGCTTGATGACGGCCTGGAGCACGGCGTCCGGCGTGGAGATCATGCCGCCCCAGCGCGTCACCCGCGCCGGCTGCAGCGAGTTCACCCACCTGCGGGGACAGGGACGGGGTTTGGGGGGGTTTGGGGGGCTCACCCACCTGGGGGGTGATAATGGGGTCAGGGATGGGGGTTTGGGGTGGGTTTGTGTGGGTTCACCCACCTGGGGGACAGGGACGGGGGTTTGGGGGGGTTTGGGGGGGCTCACCCACCTGGGGGGACAGGGACGGGGGGTTTGGGGTGGGTTTGGGGGGGCTCACCCACCTGGCAGGGTGATAATGGGGGTTTGGGGTGGGTTGGGGGTGTTCACCCACCTGGGGGACAGGATGGGGTTTTGGGGTGGGTTTGGGGGGGCTCACCCACCTGGGGGGACAGCGATGGGGTGCTTGGGGTGGGTTTGTGTGGGTTCACCCACCTGGGGGGACAGGGACGGGGGTTTGGGGTGGGTTTGGGGGGGTTCACCCACCTGCGGGGACAGGGATGGGGGTTTGGGGTGGGTTTGGGGGGGTTCACCCACCTGGGGGGACAGGGACGGGGGTTTGGGGGGGTTTGGGGGGGCTCACCCACCTGGGAGGGTGATAATGGGGTCAAGGATGGGGTTTGGGGTGGGTTTGTGGGGGTTCACCCACCTGGGGGGACAGGGACGGGGTTTGGGGTGGGTTTGTGGGGGCTCACACACCTGGCAGGGTGATAATGGGGTCAGGGATGGGCATTTGTGTGGGCTCACCCACCTGGGGGGACAGGGACGGGGTCTGGGGTGGGTTTGGGGGGGTTCACACACCTGGCAGGGTGATAATGGGGTCAAGGATGGCGTTTGGGGTGGGTTTGTGTGGGCTCACCCACCTGGGGGGACAGGGATGGGGTTTGTGGGCGGGTTTGGGGGGGCTCACCCACCTGGGAGGGTGATAATGGGGGTTTGGGCGGGGTTTCTGGGGGTTCACCCACCTGGCAGGGTAATAATGGGGTCAGGGATGGGCGTTTGGGGTGGGTTTGGGGGGGCTCACCCACCTGGGGGGGTGATAATGGGGTCAGGGATGGGGGTTTGGTGTGCGTTTGTGTGGGCTCACCCACCTGGGGGGACAGGGATGGCGTTTGGGGTGGGTTTGGGGGGGTTCACACAACTGGCAGGGTGATAATGGGGGTTTGGGGTGGGTTTGTGGGGGTTCACCCACCTGGCATGGTAATAATGGGGGTTTGGGGTGGGTTTGTGGGGGTTCACCCACCTGGGGGGACAGGGATGGGGTGGGACCATGGAATTTCCCCCCCAAACATACAAGTTTCCCTCAAAAATAAACGAATTTCCCTCAATAATAAACGAATTTCCCTCAATAATTGACTTATTTCCCTCAAAAAACAACAAATTTCCCTCAGAAATCAATAAATTTCCCTCAAAGGATTACAAATTCCCCCCCCAAAACCTACAAATTTCACTCTGGAAACTACAAATTTCCTTCAAAAACTACAAATCTCCCTCAGAAAATGACCAGTTTCCCTCAAAAAACAACAAATATCCCTCAAAAACTAACAAATTTCCCTCAAAAAATGATAAATTTCCCTCAAAAAATGATAAATTTCCCTCAAAACCCAACAGATTTCCCTCAAAAAACTACAAATTTCCTCCCCAAAACCTACAAATTTCCCTCAAAAATTGAAAAATTTCCCTCAAAAATGGATGAATTTCCCTCAGAAAATGACCAATTTCCCTCAAAAAACAACAAAAATCCCCCAAAAATTGATGAATTTCCCTCAGAAAATGACCGATTTCCCTCAAAAAACAACAAAAATACCTCAAAAATCGATGAATTTCCCTCAGAAAATGACCAATTTCCCTCAAAAAACAACAAAATCCCTCAAAATGGATGAATTTCCCTCAGAAATGACCAATTTCCCTCAAAAAACAACAAAATCCCTCAAAAATGGATTAATTTCCCTCAGAAAATGACCAATTTCCCTCAAAAAACAACAAAAATCCCCCAAAAATGGATGAATTTTCCTCAAAAAATGACCAATTTCCCTCAAAAACAACAAAAATCCCTCAAAAATGGATTAATTTCCCTCAGAAAATGACCGATTTCCCTCAAAAAACAACAAAAATCCCTCAAAAATGGATTAATTTCCCTCAGAAAATGACCGATTTCCCTCAAAAACAACAAAATCCCTCAAAAATGGATGAATTTCCCTCAGAAAATGACCAATTTCCCTCAAAAAACAACAAAAATCCCTCAAAAATTGATGAATTTCCCTCAAAAATCAGCGAATTTTCCTCAAAAATTGATTAATTTCCCTCAAAAACCCACAAATTTCCCTCAGAACCCCCCCCAAACGCCCCCCACTCACTCCAGGATCTCGTTGTACTCGATGGTCTCCTCCAGGTTCTGTAGGTTGGGGTTGACGCTGCGGATCGCCCTCATGTAGGCCTTGAGCAGCTGGATGTCCCTCTTCTGCCAAGGCAGGAAAAAACAGGATTTAAATGAGAATTATCCTTTTTTTCCCCCTTTTTTTTGGCGAGGGTTTTGGTGTCTAAGCACCAAAAATTTACCCTTTTTTTTTCTCATTTTTTAGTGCCTCAGAACCCAAACCCGCCCCTTGTTTTTCTCTTTTTTTAGTGCCTAAGAACCCAAACCCGCCCCTTGTTTTTCCTTTTTTTTTTTCATCTTACAAAGATATTAAATACAAATAGAAACATAAATAAACACTTAGAATGAAGACCTTAAAACTTATTAGAACAATAAATAATAACTACTACCAGATTCAACTTATATCCTTGAATAAATTAGATTTTTTACAACATTGAAAATTAGTGCAGAGCCACACTCAAACCATTGCTCCCCTCAGCACATTTTTTTTCCTGTTTTTCGGTGGATTTTTTGTGGATTTTGGGATTTCTGAAGACCCCAGTGTGGCCCAACCAACTCCTGCAGAGCCACACTCAACTTGCACCTCCCCACAGCCTTTTTTTGGGGATTTTTGGGGGGATTTTGGGATTTCTGGAGTCCCCAGTGTAGCCCAGCCCAATCCTACAGAACCACACTTCTCCCCCATTTTTTGGGGGGATTTTTTTTTTTTGATTTTGGGATTTCTAGAGCCCCTGGCGTGGTGTAGCCCCATCCCACAGAGCCACACTCAACTCACACCTCCCCACAGCCTTTTTTGGGATTTTTTGGGGGGATTTTGGGATTTCTGGAGTCCCCAGCACGGCGTAGCCCAATCCCACAGAGCCACACTCAACTCACACCTCCCCACAACCTTTTTTTGGGGATTTCTTTGGGATTTTTGGGGGGGATTTTGGGATTTCTGGAGTCCCCAGTGTAGCCCAGCCCAATCCTACAGAACCACACCTTCTTCCCCATTTTTTGAGGGGATTTTTTTTTTTTGATTTTGGGATTTCTAGAGCCCCTGGTGTGGCATAGCCCAATCCTACAGAGCCACGCTCAACTCACACCTCCCCACAATCTTTTTTGGGGATTTTTTGGGGGCATTTAGGGATTTCTGGAGTCCCTGGCATGGCCTAGCCCAATCCTACAGATCCACACTCAACTCACACCTCCCCACAGCCTTTTTTGGGATTTTTTTGGGGGGATTTTGGGATTCCTGGAGTCCCTGGCATGGCGTAGCCCAATCCTACAGAGCCACACTCAACTCACACCACCCCACAGCCTTTTTTTGGGGATTTTGGGGGGGATTTTGGGATTTCTGGAGTCCCCAGTGTAGCCCAGCCCAATCCTACAGAACCACACCTTCTCCCCCATTTTTTGGGGGGATTTTTTTTTTTTGATTTTGGGATTTCTAGAGCCCCTGGCGTGGTGTAGCCCCATCCCACAGAGCCACACTCAACTCACACCTCCCCACAGCCTTTTTTGGGATTTTTTTGTGGGGATTTTGGGATTTCTGGAGTCCCCAGCATGGCGTAGCCCAACCCCACAGAGCCACACTCAACTCACACCTCCCCACAGCCTTTTTTGGTATTTTTTGGGGGGATTTTGGGATTTCTGGAGTCCCCAGCATGGCGTAGCCCAATCCTACAGAGCCACACTCAACTCACACCTCCCCACAGCCTTTTTTTTGGGATTTCTTTGGGATTTTTGGGGGGATTTTGGGATTTCTGGAGTCCCCAGTGTAGCCCAGCCCAATCCTACAGAACCACACCTTCTCCCCCATTTTTTGGGGGGATTTTTTTTTTTTTGATTTTGGGATTTCTAGAGCCCCTGGCGTGGTGTAGCCCCATCCCACAGAGCCACACTCAACTCACACCTCCCCACAACCTTTTTTGGGGATTTTTGGGGGGATTTTGGGATTTCTGGAGTCCCCAGCATGGCGTAGCCCAATCCTACAGAGCCACACTCAACTCACACCTCCCCACAGCCTTTTTTTGGGGATTTTTGGGGGATTTTGGGATTTCTGGAGTCCCCAGTGTAGCCCAGCCCAATCCTACAGAACCACACCTTCTCCCCCATTTTTTGGGGGGATTTTTTTTTTTTGATTTTGGGATTTCTAGAGCCCCTGGCGTGGTGTAGCCCCATCCCACAGAGCCACACTCAACTCACACCTCCCCACAGCCTTTTTTGGGATTTTTTGGGGGGATTTTGGGATTTCTGGAGCCCCCAGCACGGCATAGCCCAACCCCACAGAGCCACACTCAACTCACACCTCTCCACAGCCTTTTTTGGGGATTTTTGGGGGGATTTTGGGATTTCTGGAGTCCCCGGCACGGCGTAGCCCAATCCCACAGAGCCACACTCAACTCACACCTCCCCACAGCCTTTTTTGGGGATTTTTGGGGGGATTTTGTGATTCCTGGAGCCCCTGCTGCGGCCCAGCCCACTCCCACTGAACCACACCTTCCCCCAGCCACTTCTACCCCATTTTTTTGGGGGGATTTCGGTTTCCAACACCCCGAATCTGCCCTGCCCACCTGCTCGGCCAGCTGGTGCTTGTGCTCGGCCGAGGTTTTCTCCAGCTCTGCAATCCTTGTCTGCTGCTGCTGCACCACCGAGCGCAGGTGCTTGATGCAGTTGTGGTTGGGCAGCTCGTCCTTGGGCATCTCCAACCTGCCAGGCGAGGGGAAAAAAAGGTGGAGACACAAATTTAGGGGAATTTACACCTCCCAGAGGTAATTCAGGTGTGGAAAGGCTCTGAGTGTCAGGCTGGGGGTGGATTTGGGGAATAAATGGGGTTTTTCTGCTTTGCTGCCTTCCTGAGCAGTGCTAAAGCCTGGCAGCTCTTTCCAGGAGGAAATTCCTGCTGAGGTCCAGCCTGAACCTCTCCTGGAGGTGTCCCATCCCAGGGCCCAGCCTGTGTCCATCCCAAGGCCCCTCCTGTGCCTGTTCCATGGCCATCCCGTGCTCATTCCAGTGCCCAGCCTGTGTCCATCCCCACCCCACGTCCATCCCCATTCCACGTCCATCCCAGCGCCCATTTCTGCACCCATCCCATGCCCAGCCCATGTCTATGCCCATCCTGTGTCCATCCCAGTGCCCAGCCCATGGCCATCCCAGTGCCCAGCCCATGTCTATGCCCATCCCACGCCCATCCCAGTGCCCATCCCATGCCCATCCCCATCCTGTGTCCATCCCAGTGCCCATCCCAGGGCCATTCCTGTGCCTGCTCCATGACCATCCTGTGTCCATCCCCATCCTGTGTCCATCCCAGTGCCCATCCCATGTCCATCCCCATCCTGCACCACCCCAGGGCCACTCCTGTGCCTGTTCCATGACCATCCCACGTCCATCCCCATCCCATGACCATCCCCATTCGATGTCCATCCCAGTGCCCATCCCATGTCCATCCCCACGCCGTGTCCATCCCCATACCCATTCCTGTGTCTGTCCCAAGGCCATCCCCATCCTATGACCACTCCCATCCCGTGTCCATCGCAGTGCCCATCCTGTGCCCATCCCAGGGTCATCCTAGTGCCCATCCCGTGTCCACCCCCATCCTGCATCCAGTGCCCATCCCATGTCCATCCCCATCCTGTGTCCATCCCAGGGCCACTCCCATGCCTGTTCCATGACCATCCTGTGTCCATCCCCATCCTGTGTCCATCCCAGTGCCCATTCCTGTGCCCATCCCAGGGCCATTCCTGTGCCTGTTCCATGACCATCCCACGTCCATCCCCATCCCATGACCATCCCCATTCGATGTCCATCCCAGTGCCCATCCTGTGCCCATCCCGTGCCCACCCCATGTCCATCCCCACCCCATGTCCATCCCCACACCCATTCCTGTGCCTGTTCCATGACCATCCCCATTCGATGTCCACCCCATGTCCATCCCCACCCCGTGCCCATCCCAGCGCCCATCCCAGGGCCGTGCCCACCCGGTGCCCGCCCTCACCCGCATCCCTGCTCGCAGGTGACGGGGCGCTTGGGGTTGTGCTCGCAGTCGTTGAGGTGAGCCATGAGGTTGTCGAGGCGCACCACGGCCGTGCAGCCGAAGACGGCGTTGTCGCAGGTGATCTGCAGCTTGGAGAGCATGTTCCGCATGATCCGCGGCACCGGGCGCAGGTGGGCCACCGTCACCACGCTGCGGTCCACGGGGCACGTCTGCTGCTGCGAGAACCACTGCGTGATGCAGGCATTGCAGAAGGCGTGCTCGCAGTGCGGGGCCTGCGGGGAACGGCAACGGTGGGCTGGGGAAACCTCCCAGGGCATCGAGGCCGAGGTGGAACCGATCCCCAGGAGAGCTGAGTGCCACCTCTGCTCGTTCAGCCATGGGATTGATCATGGAACTGATCATGGGATCACTCATGGAATGGTTGGGGTGAGGAAACCTCACAGGGCATCGAGGCCAAGGTGGAACCGATCCCAGGGGAGTCCCGAGTGCCACCTCTGCTTGTTCAGTCATGGGATTGATCATGGGATCACTCATGGAATGGTTGGGGTGAGGAAACCTCGCAGGGCATCGAGGCCGAGGTGGAACCGATCCCAGGGGAGTCCCGAGTGCCACCTCTGCTCCTTCAGTCATGGGATTGATCATGGAACTGATCATGGGATCACTCATGGGATCACTCATGGAATGGTTGGGCTGGGGAAACCTCCCAGGGCATCGAGGCCAAGGTGGAACCGATCCCAGGAGAGCCCCGAGTGCCACCTCTGCTCCTTCAGTCATGGGATCACTCGTGGGATCACTCATGGAATGGTTGGCATGGGGAAACTTCCCAGGGCATCGGGGCCAAGGTGGAACCGATCCCAGGAGAGTCCCGAGTGCCACCTCTGCTCCTTCAGCCATGGGATTGATCATGGGATCACTCATGGAATGGCTGGGGTGAGGAAACCTCACAGGGCATCGAGGCCAAGGTGGAACCGATCCCAGGAGAGCTGAGTGCCACCTCTGCTGGTTCAGTCATGGCATTGATCATGGGATCATTCATGGGATCACTCATGGAATGGTTGGGTTGGGGAAACCTCACAGGGCATCGAGGCCAAGATGGAACCGATCCCAGGAGAGCCCTGAGTGCCACCTCTGCTTGTTCAGCCATGGGATTGATCATGGGATCAATCAGGGGATTGCTCTTGGAACCATTCATGGGATCACTCATGGAATGGTTGGGGTGGGGAAACCTCACAGGGCATCGAGGCCAAGGTGGAACCGATCCCAGGAGAGCCCCAAGTGCCACCTCTGCTTGTTCAGCCATGGGATTGATCATGGGATCACTCATGGAGTTATGGATTCGTGCATGGAATGGCTGGGGTGGGGAAACCTCCCAGATTGTCGAGTCCAAGATGGACTCGATCCCCTGGAGAGCTCTGAGTGCCACCTCTGCACCCACCATATCCCACCCCGTGCCCATGCGTGTCCTACCTGCACCCACCAGATCCCCAGGTGGGTCCTACCTTCACCCACCCTCTGCCCAGGTGTGTCCTACCTGCACCCACCGTGTCCCCAGGTGTGTCCTACCTGCACCCACCGTGTCCCCACGTGTGTCCTACCTGCACCCACCGTGTCCCCAGGTGTGTCCTACCTGCACTGGCTCCTCCAGGACCCCGCTGCAGATGGGGCAGATCAGGTCCTCGTCCACGTCCCCCTGGAACCGAGCCACATCATACCCCATCGCTCGTCACCGGCGCCAGAAACCCTGCGGGGGAAACGCGTCAGGGACCCCCGGGACGGGGCAAATCCAGGGGGCTCGAGTCAAACCTGAATCTTCTTGGGGTCCCCTGGGTCAGGGCCGGGGAGGAATTTGGGTTCCTTGGGGGTTTTGGGGTCTTCCCAGAGCCATCCCAGCCCCTGGGATTGGGATCTACCAGGGTTTGAAGTCCAAAGTCCTGCAGGGAAAGGGTTGGGAAGGGTTTTTGAGTCAAACCCGTTTTTTCTGGAGCTCCTTTGGGTCAGGGATGGGAATTTGGGTCCCTTGGGGCTTTTTGGGTCTGCCCAGAGCCATTGCAGCCCCTGGGATTGGGATTTAAGGCCAAAGTCCTACAGAAAAGGGCTGGGAAGGGTTTTTGAGTCAACCCATTTCTTCTTGAACTCTCTTGGGTCAGGGATGGGAATTTGGTTCCTTGGCAGTTTTTGGGTCTTCCCAGAGCCATCCCAGCCCCTGGGATTGGGATTTGAAGTCCAAGGTCCTGGAGGGAAAGGGTTTTTTGAGTCAAACCTATCTTTTATTGGGGTCCCCTGGGTCAGGGACAGGGAGGAATTTGGGTTCCTCGGGTGCTGGAGCCACTGCAGCCCCTGGGATTGGGATCTATCAGGGTTTGAAGGCCAAAGTCCTACAGGAAAGGGCTGGGAAGGGTTTTTGAGTCAAACCCGTTTTTTCTGGAGCTCCTTTGGGTCAGGGATGGGGAGGAATTTGGGTTCCTTGGCAGTTTTGGGTCTTCCCAGAGCCATTGCAGCCCCTGGGATTGGGATTTGAAGCCCAAAGTCCTGCAGGGAAAGGGCTGGGAAGGGTTTTTGAGTCAAACCCATTTCTTCTTGAACTCTCCTGGGTCAGGGATGGGAATTTGGGTTCCTTGGGGCTTTTTGGGTTTGCCCAGAGCCATTGCAGCCCCTGGGATTGGGATCTACCAGGGTTTGAAGGCCAAGGTCCCACAGGGAAAGGATTTTTGAGTCAAACTCATTTCTTCTGGAGCTCCTTTGGGTCAGGGATGGGAATTTGGGTTCCTTGGCAGTTTTGGGTCTTCCCAGAGCCATTCCAGCCCCTGGGACTGGGATTTGAAGTCCAAGGTCCTGCATGGAAAGGGTTGGGAAGGGTTTTTGAGTAAAATCTCTTTCTTCTTGAGCTCCCTTTGCTCAACTCAGGAAGGGACAGGGAGGAATTTGGGTCCCTTGGGGCTTTTTGGGTCTTCCCAGAGCCATCCCAGCCCCTGGGATTGGGATCTACCAGGGTTCAAACTCCAAGGTCCTGCAGGGAAAGGATTGGGAAGGGAAAGGATTGGGAAGGTAAAGGATTGGGAAGGGAAAGGATTGGGAAGGGGTTTTTAAATCCAAATCCTGGGAACCCAAATCCCAATCCTGGGAAGCCCAACCTTAATCCTAACCCAAAATTTCCCATTTGTGGGTTTGATTTGGGGGTTTTGGGGTGGTTCATTTGCTTTGCAGAGCTGGGCACATCGGGCTTTGGGCACGGAACTGTTCCCAGCCTGGAATTCCCAGGAAATTCTGTCCTCCTGCCCCTTCCCTGCCTGGAATTCCTGGGAAATTTCCTTCTCCAGCCCCTTCCCCTCATTATTCCCATTAAATTCCCTCCTCCAGCCCCTTCCCAGCCTGGAATTCCCGGGAAATTTCCTTCTCCAGCCCCTTCCCCTCCTCCAGGGCCGGCCTTGAGCTCTGCCCCGGCCGTTGCTGCTCCCTGGGCCCCTCCCCGACATCAAAGGCGGTGACAGAGAGGTGACAAAGGCGGTGACAAGGGCGGTGACAACGGCCCCGATAAGGAGTCCCCACCCCAAACCCCAACGAGAGGGCCAGGAGACACCGGGACACAGGAGGGGACCTGGGAATTCCAGCTCAGCAATTCCAGCTGTGCCCCAGCCCCAGCAATTCCAGCTGTGCCCCAGCCCCAGCAATTCCAGCTGTGCCCCAACCCGGCAATTCCAGCTGTGCCCCAGCCCCAGCAATTCCAGCTGTGCCCCAACCAGGCAATTCCAGCTGTGCCCCACCCCGGGAGCGCAGGCTGGCTCGGGGGGGGGAGGAGGTGAGGCCTGGCCCTGCTGCCAGATGTGGCCTCCCAAACGCATCCAGCTGTGCTGAGGCTCCACATCTTGACCCCAGCCAGCTGTGCCGAGCTCCTGCACCTGAACCCTGCCCAGATGTGTCCCCAGCCGAGGAGCAGAGCCGGTGACACAGGCACAGACGTGACCCCGTGTCCCTCCCTGCGGCCCAGGAGGGACTTTGTCCCCTCCCCTGTCCCCAGAGCAGCTCCAGGTCCCTCCTTGAATCCCAAAAATCCCCTGGGAAAACCCCAGGGCTGCAGGGGCTGATAAGGAGCAACAAATCCTGGAACGGCCCCAAATCCCAGCCCAGCCCTTCCCACGGGATCGGGGCAGCTGCTGAGGCTCCTCTGGAGGGTTCTGGAAAGTTCCCGGAAATCCAGGAGCAGCTCTGGCCTCTCCTCCCATCCCAAAACTCTGGGATCTTCCCAAAATTCTGGAATCTCCCCAGCCTCGCTCCAAAATTCCTCTGGGATCTTCCCAAAACTCCTTTGGGATCTCATCAGGCTCATCCCAAAACTCTGGGAACTCCCCAAAGCTCTGGGATCTCCCCAGCCTTGCTCCAAAATTCCTCTGGGATCTTCCCAAAACTCCTTTGGGATCTCATCAGGCTCATCCCAAAACTCCTCTGGCTCATCCCAAGACTCTGGGATCTTCCCAAAATTCTGGGATCTCACCAGGCTCGTCCCAAACTCTGGGATCTTTCCAAAACTCCTTTGGGATCATACCAGGCTCATCCCAAAACTCTGGGAACTTCCCAAAGCTCTGGGATCTCCCCCAGCCTCGCTCCAAAATTCCTCTGGGATCTTCCCAAAACTCCTTTGGGATCTTCCCAAAACTCCTTTGGGATCTCATCAGGCTCGTCCCAAAACTTTGGGACCTTCCCAAACTCTGAGGCCTCCCCAGGCTGCCAAAACTCCTCTGGGATCTTCCCAAAACTCTGAGAACTTCCCAAAATTCTGGGATCTCCCCTGGCTCATCCCAAAGCTCTGGGACCTTCCCAAAACCCAAAACTCCTCTGGGATCTCATCAGGTTCATCCCAAAATCCCTCTGGGATCTTCCCAAAACTCTGGGAACTTCCCAAAACTCTGGGATCTCCCCAGGCTGATCTCAAAACTCCTCTGGGATTTTCCCAGAATGGAAAAAGGAGGGATTGGAAGAATTCCCATGGGGAAAAAGGAAAAAGGAAAGGAAAAGGGAAAAAGGAAGGACTGGAGGAATTCCCTTGGGAAAAGAAGAGACTGAAGGAATTCCCATAGGAAAAAAAGGAGGAATTGAAGGAATTCCCATGGGAAAAGGAGGAATTGAAGGAATTCCCATGGGAAAAAGGAAAGCAAAAGGAAAAAGGAGGAATTGAGGGAATTCCCATGGGAAAAAGGAGGAATTGAAGGAAAGGAAAAGGAAAAAGGAGGAATTGAAGGAATTCCCATGGGAAAAAGGAAAGCAAAAGGAAAAAGGAGGAATTGAGGGAATTCCCATGGAAAAAAGGAGGAATTGAGGGAATTCCCATAGAAAAAAAAGAGGAATTGAAGGAATTCCCATGGGAAAAGGAGGAATTGAAGGAAAGGAAAAGGGAAAAGGAGAAATTGAAGGAATTCCATGGGAAAAAGGAGGAATTGAAGGAAAGGAAAAGGGAAAAGGGAGAAATTGAAGGAATTCCCATGGGAAAAAGGAGGAATTGAAGAAATTCCCATGGGAAGAGGAGGAATTGAAGGAATTCCCATGAGGAAAAGGAAAGGAAAAGGAAAAAGGAGAAATTGAGGGAATTCCCATGGAAAAGGAGGAATTGAAGGAAAGGAAAAGGAAAAAGGAGGAATTGAAGGAATTCCCATGGGAAAAAGGAGGAATTGAAGGAAAGGAAAAGGGAAAAGGAGGAATTGAAGGAATTCCCATGGGAAAGGAGCTGGATTTACCTCCCGTGGCAGAATTCCTCCTGGCAGGACTCGGGGCTGCGCTGGCCTCACTCTGTGCAGGGAATTCCTCCCCAAATTCTCCCATTTTTCCCTCTCCTCTCCAGCAGGGCGCGGATCTGACCCCCAAAAAAAGAGAAAAAAAAATCAGGAAAATCAGGAAAAAGCAATTCCCACATGGAGTTCCCAACCGTGGGGAGAAATTCCCTCCCCCTGTGCTGATTTTATGGGAATTTTGGGAATAATGGAGACCCCAAGGAGCCTTGGAGGGGGATCCAGGCGCAGAAATTTGGGAATTTCAGCCCAAATTTTCAGTGAGATCCAGGCACAGAAATTCGGGAATTTCAGCCAAATTTTCAGTGGGATTAAAGATCAGAAATTTGGGAATTCCAGCCCAAATTCTCAGTGGGATTCACACTCAGAAATTTGGGAATTCCAGCCCCATTCCCAGTGGATTCTTTCGGATTTTCCCCCAAAATTAATTTGGATCTTTCCCAACATTCCTCTGGATTTTCCCCCAAAATTATTTTTTATTTTTCTGAAATTTCTCCACATTTCCCCCAAAAATATTTTGGATTTCCCCCCCCAAAATGTCTATGGATTTTCCCCACAAATTATTTTATATTTTCCCCAAATTCCTCCAAATTTCCCCCAGATTTCTCTGGAATTTCCCCTAATTCTTGCAGCCTGACCCCCAAATTCCTGTGGGTTGTTCCCTAAATGCCTCTGAATTATCCCCCAATTTTTTCCGGCATTGTTCCCAAAATTCCTCCGAATAATTCCACAAATTTCTTCAAATAATTCCCAAAATTCTTCCGAATTCTTCCCAAAATTTTTCTCGATTTTTTTCCAAATTCTTTCCATTTATTCTCCAAATTCCCGTGGATTTTCCCCCCAAATTCCTCGGGATTTTCCCCCAAATTTCCCCGGATTCTCCCCGATTTCCTTCCCCGCTCTCCCGTTCCCGGACAATTCCCAACCGGAGCCGTTCCCGGTTCCCATCCCCGGTGCCTCCGTTCCGTTCCATTCCCCGCTACCGACACCACCCCGAGGCTCCTCCTCCAACCGTGACCCCCCTGGAGGTCTCCGGTCTCCTCCACGGACGTTCCCCCGCTCCTCCCGCGGCCTCCCCCCGGTTCTCCCGGTGTTACCGGGACCGCCCCGGAGGCCTCTCCGGTCCCTCTCCCAGAGCCGCACGTACCGCGGGCGGCGGGCCGGGCCCGGCCCGCTCGGGGCCGCTCGGGGCTCAGCGGCGGCCGCGGCCTCCTCCCGGTGCCGCCGCCCGGCCCCGCCGCACCGGAAGTGCCGCGCCGGAAGTGCCGCTCTGGCCGGAACTCGGTGGTAGGGGCGGTGTAGAGGGGGCGTGGCTTATCCTCATAGTCCCGCCCTCTCCGCATCGCTATTGGTTGATAGAGCAACGCCTCAAGCTCCTTCCCGTGCTCTGATTGGCTGCGCTGCGGACTTCCGGGAGCGCCGGCGGCGGCGGCGGCGGCGCCGTGCCCGGTGAGCGCGGCGGGAGCTGCGAGCGCCCCCTGGTGGCGGGACGGGAGGGCGGCCCCGGCCCCGCTCCCGGTCCCGGTCCCGCTCCTGGTTCTGCTCCCGGTCCCGGTGTCCCGGAGTGCCGTTTGTGCGTAACCCCGTTCCCGCGGTCCCGTTCCCGGTGTCCCCCGCGGTCCCGGTGGTCCCGGTTCCCAGCAGGGATGCTCGCGGTGTTCCCTCCCTCTCGGGGCTGCCTTCGCGTTGCCGTTCGCGGTGTCTCGTTGCTACCGTGGCGTTCCCGGTGTCCCCGGTGTCCGGTCCCGGTGGTCCCGTCCCTGCGGTCCCCGTGGCCAGCAGCGATGTCCCCATAGGCCACCCCCGGGTCCCACATCCCGGTGTCCCATCCCCGGTGTCCCGGTCCCACATCCCGGTGTCCCATCCCCGTCCCTGTGGGTCGGTCCCGGGGCTGCCACCACCGGTGTCCCCCCGGTCCCCGGAGCCCTCCCGGTCCCCGGTGTCCCCCCGTCCATAAGGTCCCCTCCAGTGCCACCCCCAGTGTCCCTTCAGTGTCCCCACAGTTTCCCCCGGTCCCCGGTGTCCCCTCCAGTGTCCCCACAGGTCCCGTTCGGTGTCCCCTCAGTGTCCCCCTGGTGCCATTCCATGTCCCTTGGTGCCCTGTCCCCACTGTCCCCACGAGTGCCACTCCCTGTCCCCTCAGTGTCCCCTTGGTGCCACTCCCTGTCCCTTGGGTGCCATTGCCTGTCCCCTCAGTGTCCCCTCAGTCCCCCCTTAGTGCCACTCAGTGTCCCCTCAGTGTCCCTGCTGTCCCCTCAATGTTCCCCTGTGTCCCCTCAGTGCCACTCTGTGTCCCCCTGTGTCCCCTCAGTGTCCCCTCAGTGCCACTCTGTGTCCCTGCTGTCCCCTCAGTGCCACCCCGTGTCCCCTCCCTGTCCCCTTGGTGCCACTCAGTGTCCCCTCAGTCCTCTCCCTGTCCCCTCAGTGTCCCCTCAGTCCCCCCTGTGTCCTCTTAGTGCCCCTCAGTGTCCCCCGTGTCCCTGTTGTCCCCTCAGTGTCCCCCGTGTCCCTGCTGTCCCCTCAGTGTCCCTGCTGTCCCCTCAGTCCCCCCACATCCCTGCTGTCCCCTCAGTGTCCCCTCAGTGTCCCCATGTCCCTGCTGTCCCCTCAGTGTCCCCTCAGTGTCCCCTGTGTCCCCCAGCCCGCGCTGCCACCATGAGCTCCGAGACTTTGGTCAAGGACGTCAAGCCCGGCCTCAAGAACCTCAACCTCATCTTCATCGTGCTGGAGACCGGTCAGTGCCACCCCCGTGTCCCCTGTGACCCCCGTGTGACCCCCGTGACCCCCGCGTGACCCCTGTGACCCCTCAGGCCGTGTCACCAAGACCAAGGACGGCCACGAGGTGCGCACGTGCAAAGTGGCCGACAAGAGCGGCAGCATCAACATCTCCGTGTGGGACGATGTGGGGAACCTGATCCAGCCTGGGGACATCATCCGCCTCACCAAGGGGTGCTGGGGACACCTGGGGACACCTGGGGACATCTGGGGACAGCCAGGGACACCTGGGGACATCTGGGGACACCTGGGGGTGGATTTGGGGGGATATTGGGGAAGATTTGGGGAACCTGATCCAGCCTGGGGACATCATCCGCCTCACCAAGGGGTGCTGGGGACACCTGGGGACACCTGGGGACACCCGGGGACACCCGGGACACCCAGGGACACCTGGGGACACCTGGGGGTGGATTTGGGGGAAATTGGGGGAGATTTGGGGAGATTTGGGGAACCTGGTCCAGCCTGGAGACATCATCCGCCTCACCAAGGGGTGCTGGGGACACCTGGGGACAGCCAGGGACACTTGGGGACAGTTGGGGACACCTGGGGACACCCAGGGACACCTGGGGGCACTTGGGGGTGGATTTGGGGGGAAACTGGGGGAGATTTGGGGAGATTTGGGGAACCTGATCCAGCCTGGGGACATCATCCGCCTCACCAAGGGGTGCTGGGGACACCCGGGGACACCCGGGGACACCTGGGGACACCCGGGGACACCTGGGGACACTTGGGGACACCTGGGGGCACTTGGGGATGGATTTGGGGGGAAATTGGGGGAGATTTGGGGGACCTGATCCAGCCTGGGGACATCATCCGCCTCACCAAGTGGTGCTGGGGACACCTGGGGACACCCAGGGACATCTGGGAACACCTGGGGACACCCAGGGACACCTGGGGGCACTTGGGGGTGGATTTGGGGGGAAATTGGGGCAATTTGGGGGACATTAGGGAGAATTTGGGGGAAACTTGGTGGGGATTTGGGGGGAAATTTGGGGGAAAATTGGGGGATATTTGGGGTGGATTTGGGGAAATTTGGGGGGTTTGGGGAAATGAGGGAGAATTTGGGGGGAACTTGGTGGGGATTTGGGGGAAAATTTGGGGATATTTGGGGTGAATTTGGGAAAAATTTGGGGGAAATTTGGGAGAAATTGGGGAAAACTTAGCGGGGATTTGGGGGAAACTTGGTGGGGATTTGGGGGAAAATTTGGGAGTGGATTTGGGGGAAATGAGGGAGAATTTGGGGGAAACTTGGTGGGGATTTGGGGGAAAATTTGGGGGTGGATTTGGGGGAAAATTTGGGGGTGGATTTGGGGGAGGATATAGGAGAAATTTGAGGGAAATTCAAGGGAAATTTGAGGGTGGATTTGGGGCAAATTTGGGGGTGGATTTGGGGGAAAATTGGGGGATATTTGGGGTGGATTGCCTGAGCCCCCCAATCCTCCTCATCCTCAGCTACGCCTCCGTCTTCAAGGGCTGCCTGACGCTCTACACCGGCCGAGGGGGGGACCTGCAGAAAATTGGGGAGTAAGGAGGGGTTTTTGGGGGTTTTGGGGTTTTTTCAGGGGTTTTTGGGGGTTTGTGGGGTCGGGACGACCCCAAATTGCCTCAAATCCCCACAAATTTACCCAAATTGCCCCATCAAATCCCCCCTAAGTTTCCCGCAAATTCTTCCTAATTTTTCCCAAATCCACCCCAAATATCCCCCAGTTTTCCCACAAATCCACTCCCAAATTTCCCCCAAATCCACACCCAAATTTCCACCAAATCCCCACAAATTTGCCCCAAACCTCCCTCAAATTTTCCCCAATTTTTCTCCCAAATTTTCTCCACATCCCCACTAAGTTTCCCCCAAATCTTCCCTAATTTCCCCCAAATCCACACCCATATTTCCCCCAAATCCCTGCTAAATTTCCCCCAAATCCACACCCATATTTTCCCCAAAGCCCTGCTAAGTTTCCCCCAAATTTTTCCTAATTTCCCCCAAATCCACACCCAAATTTCCCCCAAATCCCCACAAATTTGCCCCAAACCTCCCTCAAATTTTCCCCAATTCTCTCCCAAATTTCCCCCAAATCTTCCCTAATTTCCCCCAAATCCTCCCTAATTTCCCCCAAATCCACACCCAAATTTCCCCCAAATCCCTGCTAAATTTCCCCCAATTTTTTCCTAATTTCCCCCAATCCACACCCAAATTTCCCCCAAATCCCCATGAATTTGTCCCAAACCTCCCTCAAATTTTCCCCAGTTCTCTCCCAAATTTCCCCCAAATCCTCCCTAATTTCCCCCAAATCCACCCCCATATTTCCCCCAAATCCCTGCTAAATTTCCCCCAATTTTTTCCTAATTTCCCCCAAATCCACAGCCAAATTTCCCCCAAATCCCCACAAATTTGCCCAAAACCTCCCTCAAATTTTCCCCAATTCTCTCCCAAATTTCCCCCAAATCCCTGCTAAATTTCCCCCAAATCCACACCCAAATTTCCCCCAAATCCACACCCAAATTTCCCCCAAATCCCTGCTAAATTTCCCCCAATTTTTTCCTAATTTCCCCCAAATCCACACCCAAATTTCCCCCAAATCCCCATGAATTTGTCCCAAACCTCCCTCAAATTTTCCCCAGTTCTCTCCCAAATTTCCCCCAAATCCTCCCTAATTTCCCCCAAATCCACCCCCATATTTCCCCCAAATCCCTGCTAAATTTCCCCAATTTTTTCCTAATTTCCCCCAAATCCACAGCCAAATTTCCCCCAAATCCCCACAAATTTGCCCAAAACCTCCCTCAAATTTTCCCCAATTCTCTCCCAAATTCCCCCAAATCCCTGCTAAATTTCCCCAAATCCACACCCAATTTCCCCCAAATCCACACCCAAATTTCCCCCAAATCCCCACTAAGTTTCCCCCAAATCTTCCCTAATTTCCCCCAAATCCACACCCAAATTTCCCCCAAAGCCCTGCTAAGTTTCCCCCAAATTTTTCCTAATTTCCCCCAAATCCCCACAAATTTGTCCCAAACCTCCCTCAAATTTTCCCCAATTCCCTCCCATATTTCCCCCAAATTCTCCCTAAATTTCCCCCAAATTCTCCCTAATTTCCCCCAAATCCCCACAAATTTCCCCCAAACCTCCCTCAAATTTTCCCCAATTCTCTCCCAAATTTTCTCCAAATCCCCACTAAGTTTCCCCCAAATCTTCCCTAATTTCCCCCAAATCCTCCCTGATTTCCCCCAAATCCACATCCAAATTTCCCCCTAAGCCCTGCTAAATTTCCCCCAAATTTTTCCTAATTTCCCCCAAATCCACAGCCAAATTTCCCCCAAATCCCCGCTAAATTTCCCCCAAATTCTCCCTAATTTCCCCCAAATTTCCCCCAAATCCCCACAAATTTGCCCCAAACCTCCCTCAAATCTCCCCCAAACCCCCAAATTTTCCCCAACCCCCCGAATTTGCCCCGAACCCCCCGAATTTGCCCCGAACCCCCCGATCCCGCTGTGCCCGCAGGTTCTGCATGGTTTACTCCGAGGTGCCCAACTTCAGCGAGCCCAACCCCGAGTACGCGGCGCAGCAGGCGCAGGGCAAGGGGGTGAGTCTGGGGGGCAGGGGGGGATCACCCCCATTTCCCATCCATTTACCCCAAATCCTACAAAATTTACCCCAAATCCCCACGAATTTACCCCAAATCCCCACGAATTTACCCCAAATCCTCAGAAATGTACCCCAGTTTCCCATTAATTTACCCCAAATCCTATAAAATTTACCCCAAATCCTCATAAATGTACCCCACGAATTTACCCCAAATCCCTGCGAATTTACCCCAAATCTTCAAGAATTTGACACAAATCCGTACAAATTTTCCCCAAGTCTCCACGAATTTACCCCAAATCCTCAAGAATTTGACCCAAATCCCCACGAATTTACCCAAATCCTCATAAATGTACCCCAATTTCCCATTCATTTACCCCAAATCCTACAAAATTTACCCCAAATCCCCACGAATTTACCCCAAATCCCCACAAATTTTCCTCAAATCCCCACGAATTTTCCTCAAATCCCCACAAATTTACCCCAAATCCTACAAAATTTACCCCAAATCCCCATGAATTTACCCCAAATCCGCATGAATTTACCCCAAATCCCTGCGAATTTACCCCAAATCTTCAAGAATTTGACAAAAATCCATACAAATTTTCCTCAAGTCTCCGCAAATTTACCCCAAATCCTCAAGAATTTACCCCAAATCCCCACGAATTTACCCAAATCCTCATAAATGTACCCCAATTTCCCATTCATTTACCCCAAATCCTACAAAATTTACCCCAAATCCCCACGAATTTTCCTCAAATCTCCACAAATTTACCCCAAATCCTCAAGAATTTACCCCAAATCATCAAGAATTTGACCCAAATCCCCACAAATTTTCCTCAAATTTCCACAAATTTACCCCAAATCCTCATAAATGTACCCCAATTTCCCATTAATTTACCCCAAATCCTACAAAATTTACCCCAAATCCCCACGAATTTACCCCAAATCATCAAGAATTTACCCCAAATCCTCAAGAATTTACCCCAAATCCCCACGAATTTACCCCAAATCCTACAAAATGTGCCTCAAATCCCCACGGATTTACCCCAAATCCCCATGAATTTTCCTCAAATCTCTGCGAATTTACCCCAAATCCTCAAGAATTTGGCCCAAATCCCCACAAATTTACCTAAATCCCCCACCAAATCCCCCCTAAGTTTCCCCCGAATCCTCCCCAATTTCCCCCAAATTTTTACCAAATTTCCCCCAAATCCCTCCCGAAATTTGCCCCAATTCTCCTCCAAATTCCTCCCAAAATTTGCCCCAATTCTACCCAAATTCCTCCCAAATCCCTCCAGATTTTTCCCAAATCCACCCCATGAAACTTCCCCCAAATCTCCACCAAATTCCTTCTGAATTTCCCTCAAATTTCTCCCGTATCCTCCCCCAAATTTCACCCAAATCTCCCCAGATTTCCCCAAAATCCCCACAAATTTCCTTTTAACTTGCCCCAAATCCCCCAAATTTCCCCCAAATCCCCCCCAAATTTCCCTGGAATTTCCCTCAAATTTCTCCCGTATCCTCCCCCAAATTTCACCCAAATCTCCCCAAATTTCCCCAAATTTCCCTTTAACTTGCCCCAAACCCCCCCAAATTTCCCCCAAACCCTCCATTTCCCTGGAATTCCCCCCAGACCCCCCCTCTGTGACACTCTGCGTTCTCCGTCCCCTCCCCAGGGCCCCACCCGACAGCTCCGCCCCGGCAGCTCCGCAGCCCCCCCCGGGACCCCCCGCCGCCCCCCCAGGTTGGTACCGCCCCCAAACCCCCCCGGTAACCCCGGTACCCCCCCCACACCTCCCGGTGCCCCCGGTACCCCCTCGTACCTCCCGGTATCCCCCGGTACCCCCCAAACCCCCCTGGTACCTTCTGGTACCCCCTGTACCCCCCCCGGTATCCCCTGGTACCCACCCCGGTACCCCACCTCACCTCCCAGTGCCCCCCCCGGTGCCCCCCGGTACCCCCCGTGCCCCCCCCCGGTACCTCCCTGGTACCTCCCGGTACCCCCCGGGCCCCCCGGTAACCCCCAGTATCTCCTGGTACCCCCCTGGTACCTGCCAGTACCTCCGGTACCCCCCCCTCACCTCCTGGTACCCCCCTCCCCATCCCCCGGCATTCCCCCGATACCTCCCGGTACCCCCCCGGTACACCCCAATACTCCCCGGTACCCCCCCCATGACCTCCCGGTACCCCCCCGGTACCCCCCGGTACCCCCCCGGTACTCCCCGGTACCCCCCCATGACCTCCCGGTACCCCCCCCGGTACTCCCCGGTACCCCCCCGGTACTCCCCGGTACCCCCCCTGACCTCCCGGTACCCCCGGTACTCCCCGGTACCCCCCCCTGACCTCCCGGTTCCCCGCAGCCCCCGAGAGCCAGAACGGGAACGGGCTGAGCCCGGGGGGCCCCCCCGCGCACCCCCCGAGCGGCCGCGTCACCCGCAGCCAGCCCGGCCCCGTCAGCAACGGCAAAGAGACCCGGAGGAGCGGCAAGAGATAACGGGGACCCCCCCGGGACCCCCCCGGGACCCCCCCCGGGACCCCCCGGCCACCGCCACAACCGGGGGATCCCCGGTTCCCCGAGCCCGAAGTTCCCGGTGTCCCCCCGGTGCTGGTCCGGACCCTCCTCCGGTACTCGGGGGGTCCCGGGGGGGTCCCTCCGGTGCCCCCCCCCCCCCCCGTTTTCGGGCGGCGTTAATAAAGAACGGAGCTCTGCCCCCGCCTCAGCGGCTCTGCCCGGACCCCTCCCCGCGGCCCCTCCCGGTACCGGCGCCGGCTGGGAGCAGCTCCGGGCTGACCCTTGGCCCCCCCCGGGGCGGGCGCGACAGGCGCGGGACGGGCGAGGGGACAGCGAGGGGACACCGGGGGCTCAGGTGGGCACGGGAGGGGGCACGGGAGGGCACGGGAGGGGTCCCGGTGGGCACGGGAAGGGTCCCGGTGAGCACGGGAAGGCACGGGAAGGGTCCCGGTGGGCACGGGAAGGGTCCCGGTGAGCACGGGAAGGGTCCCGGTGAGCACGGGAGAGGTCCCGGTGGGCACGGGAGGGGTCCCGGTGATCACGGGAGGGGTCCCGGTGAGCACGGGAAGGGTCCCGGTGAGCACGGGAAGGCACGGGAAGGGTCCCGGTGAGCACGGGAGAGGTCCCGGTGAGCACGGGAGGGGTCCCGGTGAGCACGGGAGGGGTCCCGGTGAGCACGGGAGAGCACGGGAGGGGTCCCGGTGAGCACGGGAAGGGTCCCGGTGGGCACGGGAGAGGTCCCGGTGAGCACGGGAGGGGTCCCGGTGAGCACGGGAGGGGTCCCACGTGTGTGGGGGTGCAGCCACACCGGGCTGGGGGGGCTCCGGTGAGGGTGGGGACCCCCGTGGGACCCCGGGAGCGGCGGGGGTGGCGGGGGGGGGACACCGGGGCGGCTCCTCCCGGGGATTTCCCGGTGGTGCCGCGGCGTGGCCGCGCCGCACGTGGAGCTGGGGGGGGGGGCGGGGGGGCCTCCCCGGTTCTCCGGTTCCTCCCCCGGTGCTGGGCTGGGGGGTCCCGATGGTTTTTTATTTTTTTATTTTTTATTTTTTATTTTTTATTTTTTATTTTATTTTATTTTTTATCTCCTTCCCGGTGAAACATTAACTCCCCCTAAACCCCGCGCCCGTTGCAAAACCTCCCCTCAAGGGCGAGGGTCACCCGCTGTCCCCCCCCCCGTGCCCCGTGTGGTCCCTGTCACCCTCAAATCCCACCGCAAACCCTCCCGGGGGGGGCGCAACAACCGCGTACCCCCAAATCCCCCCCAAATCCCCCCAAATCCCCCCCAAAATCCCGGGGTGTCCCCGGTGCCACCGCACGTGTCCCGGTGCCGCCTGTCGCTTTTCCCACGGACTGGCGACATCGCAGGGACCCCCCCCGCTCTGGGGTGACCCCAAAATGGCGCTGTCCCCTCCCCGTGACCCCCAAATTCCAGAGGGGTGGCGGGAAGGGGGCACAACAACCCCAAATCCCCCGAAAATCCCCCCAAATCCCCCCAAATCCGTCTCCTCGGGGTGTCCCCGGTGCCACCGCACGTGTCCCGGGAGGTGTCCCGGTGCCGCCTGTCGCTTTTCCCACGGACTGGCGACATCGCAGGGACCCCCCCGCTCTGAGGTCACCCCAAAATCGCTCTGTGCCCTCCCCGTGACCCCCAAATTCCAGAGGGGTGGCGGGGAGGGGGGCGCAACAACCGCGTGCCCCCCAAATCCCCCCCAAATCCGCCTCCTCGGGGTGTCCCCGGTGCCACCGCACGTGTCCCGGTGCCACCTGTCGCTTTGCCCACGGACTGGCGACATCGCAGGGGACCCAAAAACAGCTCTGGGGTCACCCCAAAATCGCTCTGTGCCCCCCCCCGTGTGCTCCCCGGGACCCCCAAATCCCACCCCAAACCCCATCCGGGGGGGCACAACAACCGCGTCCCCCCCAAATCCCCCTCCCCGGGGGTGTCCCCAAGCCCCGGTGCCACCGCACGTGTCCCGGGAGGTGACCCTGGTGCCGCCTGTCGCTTTCCCCACGCTCGGGCGACATCGGACAGACCCCCCCGCTCTGGGGTCACCCCAAAATCCCTCTGTGCCCCACCCCGTGTGCTCCCCGTGACCCCCAAATCCCACAGGGGTGGCGAGGAGGGGGCCCCGTACCCCCAAATCCCCCCCAAATCCCCCCCAATCCCCCTCCTCGGGGTGTCCCGGTGCCACCTGTCGCTTTCCCCAAGCACGGGCGACACCGCCGGGACCCCCCCGCTCTGAGGTGACCCCAAAGTGGCGCTGTCCCCTCCCCGAGACCCCCAAATCCCACAGGGGTGGCGAGGAGGGGGCCCCAAATCCCCCTCCTCGGGGTGTCCGGGGAGGTGTCCTCGGTGCCGCCTGTCGGGCGACACCGCAGGGTACCCCAAAACCGCTCTGGGGTGACCCCAAAACCGCTCTGGGGTGACCCCAAAGTGGCGCTGTCCCCTCCCCGTGACCCCCAAATCCCACAGGGGTGGCGAGGAGGGGGCCCCAAATCCCCCTCCTCGGGGTGTCCGGGGAGGTGTCCTTGGTGCCGCCTGTCGGGCGACACCGCAGGGGACCCCAACACCGCTCTGGGGTGACCCCAAAATCGCTCTGGGGTGACCCCAAAACCGCTCTGGGGTGACCCCAACACCGCTCTGTGCCCTCTTTGCCCAGCTCCAGCCGCGGGATCCGACCCCATGAGCCGCCCTGGGCTCCTCCTGGCCCCGCTGCTGGCGCTGCTGGCGCTGCGGGCCGGGGGCGCTCCGGGCATCGCGGGGACCCCGGGGCGGCTCCCGGAGGACGCGGAGCAGGAGCACGGCTATTACCTACGGCAGCTCTTCGGTGTGTACGGGGAGAACGGCACGCTGCCCTCCGAGGGGCTGGCACGGCTGCTGGGCAGCCTCGGGCTGGGCAGGGTGCAGGTGGTCCAGATCCAGCATGAGGAGCTCGGCCACGGCCACGTCAGCCACCTGGACCTGCTCGAGGTGCAGCAGGACAAGCACCGGCACCGGCACCCGCTGTGGGAGCACGGCGGGGAAGCGGCTCCGAGCACCGGCGGACCCCTCAGGTACCGGGGGAACACCTCAGGCACCGGGGGGACCCCTCAGGTACCGGTGGGACCCCTCCAGTACCGGGGGAATCCCTCAGGTACCGGCGGCACCCCTCCAGTACCGGGGGGACCCCTCAGGTATTGGGGGAACCCCTCAGGCACCGGGGGGACCCCTCAGGTACCGGGGGGACCCCTCAGGTACCGGGGGAACCCCTCAGGTACCGGCGGCACCCCTCCAGTACCGGGGGAACCCATCAGGTACCGGTGAGACCCCCTCAGGTACCGGGGGGACCCCTCCAGTACCGGGGGGACTCCTCAGGTACCGGGGGAACCCATCAGGTACCGGGGGGACTCCTCAGGTATTGGGGGAACCCCTCAGGTACCGGGGGGACCCCTCCAGTACCGGGGGGAACCCCTCAGGCACCGGGGGGAACCCCTCAGGTACCGATGGGACCCCTCCAGTACCGGGGGGACGCCTCAGGTACCGGGGGGTTCCATCCCCGTGGGGCTGCGCTGGGCAAGGAGGGGCTCAGAGCAGGGACGGGAACGGGGAACGGGAACGGGGATGGGAATGGGGATGGGCACGGGAACGGGAACTGGGACCGAAACTGGGACGGGAACGGGAACGGGAACGGGAACGGGAACAGGAACGGGAACAGGGGACGGGAACGGGGGACGGGAACAGGAACGGGAACGGGAACAGGGGACGGGAACGGGGATGGGAACGGGAACGGGGAACGG
Source organism: Diglossa brunneiventris (assembly GCA_019023105.1). Classification (NCBI taxonomy): domain Eukaryota; kingdom Metazoa; phylum Chordata; class Aves; order Passeriformes; family Thraupidae; genus Diglossa; species Diglossa brunneiventris. Next base: position 821,618 of record CM032381.1, read on the forward strand.
GGAACGGGGAACGGGGAACGGGGATGGGAACGGGAACGGGGAACGGGGATGGGGACGGGAACAGGAACAGAAACAGAAACAGGAACGGAGATGGGGATGGGGATGGGGATGGGCACGGGAACGGGAACTGGGACCGAAACTGGGACGGGAACGGCGAAAGGTAACAGGAACAGGAGCAGGGACGGGGACGGGAATGGGAGCAGGAATCCGTTGAGCTCAGCCCCCCGATTTCGCGCAGCCCCCCGCCCTCCCAGACGCCGAGCTGGCCCGAGCCGGTGCCCACCGAGCCCCCCGGTGCGGCGGGGGTCCCCCGGGGGTACCGGCCCACCCTCAGCCTGCTGGGGAGGGTGCTGGGCTTGGAGCACTCCAGCACCGACCACCCGCACGATGATGTGAGTGGGGATCGGGGGGGGGTCGCGCTGTGCCGCGTTCCGGGGGTCTGGGGGACCCCCCTCCAGCTCAGCTCGAGCCCCCCGCCCGCAGTGCCTGAACGTGACGCAGCTGCTGGGGAATTTCGGGCTGGATTCGGTGGCGCAGCTGACACCGGAGCAGTTCACGCTGCTCTGCCCGGCGCTGCTCTATCAGATCGACAGCCGCGTCTGCATCCGGCACCGCGATGAGGTGACGCTGCCTCCCCCGGGAGGGGCCCTGTGGCCAGGTAACCCCAGCCCGGGGCTCCGAGCCGGCCCCCGGCCCCACCTCACTCGTCCCTGGGGTCCCCGAATTTGTCCCCGGGGGTCCCCGTGTCCTGACCCAGGTCCCCTGTCCCCGTTATGATGTGAGCGAGTCCGTCCCTGCAACCCCAAGGTGCCCCCATTCTCCACTCCCTTCCTTGTGTACCCCCGGCCCCCCATTCCTGATCCTGGGGTCTCCATCCCTGGGGTTCCCATCCCTGAGTTCCCCATTCCCACATCCCTGGGGTCCCCGCTTCTGGGATCCCCATTCCTGATCCTGGGGTCTCCATTCCTTGGGTTCTCCTCCCTAAATCCCTGAGGTCCCCATCCCTGGGCCCCCATCCCCACATCCCTGGGGTCCCCATTTCTGGGTTCCCATTCCCACATCCCTGGAGTTCTGTTCCTCAATCCCCGGGGGTTCCATTCCTGGGGTGCCCATCCCTGGGTCCCCGTCCTGGGGTCCCCATGCCCACATCCCTGAGGTCTCTGTCCCTAAATCCCTGGGGTTCCCATCCTTGGGGTCCCCATCCCCACATCCCTGGGGTCCCCATTTCTGGGTTCCCATTCCCACATCCCTGGGGTTCTGTCCCTCAATCCCCGGGGGTTCCATTCCTGGGGTCCCCATCCCTGTGTCCCCGTCCTGGGGTCCCCATGCCCACATCCCTGGGGTCTCTGTCCCTAAATCCCTGAGTTCCCCTTCCCGGGTTCCCCATCCCCACCTCCCTGGGACCCCTATTGCCCCATCCCGGGGTCCCCATTCCCACATCCCTGTGGTCCCTGTCCCTAAATCCCTGGGGTCTCCATCCCTGGGTCCCCATTCCCCCATCCCTGGGTCCCCATCCCTGAATTCCCCATCCCCGGGGTCCCCATGCCCACCTCCCCAAGCCGCCTCCCGGTGCCCCGTTCGGGCCGTGCCCCTGACGGTGCCCGCAGCTCTGGGCTGGGCGCTCCTGGCCGTGCTCTCGGTGAGCCTCCCGTCCGTCCTGGCCGTGCTGCTGCTCCCGCTGCGCGCCCGCGGCTCCTTCCGCTCCCTCCTCGCCTTCCTGGTGGCGCTGGCCGTGGGGACGCTCTGCGGGGACGCGCTGCTGCACCTCTGGCCGCACGTAGGTCCCGCCCCGGGGGTGGCACCGGGGGTGGCACCGGGGGCACGGATTTCCCCCTGTCCTTGCGCACCTCTGCTCCCTCCGTACCCGTGCCCATCTCTATCCCAATCCCCGTCCCCGTTCCCCTCCCTGTTCCCATCCCCGTTCCCGTGTCCGTCCCCATCCCCGTTCCTGTTACCTTTCGCCGTTCCCGTTCCCCTCCCGTTCCCGTTCCCCTCCCCGTTCCCATGTCCATCCCCGTGTCCATCCCCATTCACGTTCCTGTTCCCATTCCCGTTCCCGTTCCCGTACCCATCCCCATTCCTGTTCCCATCCCTGTTCCCATCCCCGTTCCTGTTCCCATTCCCGTTCCCGTTCCCATCCCCATCCCTGTTCCCATCCCTGTTCCCATTCCCGCTCCCGTTCCCGTACCCATTCCCGTTCTTGTTCCCGTTCCCGTCCCCATCCCCGTTCTTGTTCCCGTTCCCATTCCCATTCTTGTTCCCGTTCCCCTCCCCATGTCCTTCCCCATTCCCGTTCCCCTTCCCATCCCCATCCCTGTTCCCATTCCCGTTCCCATCCCCATCCCCATCCCCATTCCCGTTCCCGTTCCCGTTCCCGTTCCCGTTCCCGTTCCCATTGCCGTTCCCCGCCCGCTGTCCAGGCGCAGGGGAGGCACCCGGAGGCTCCGGGGGACCCGAGCCCCGCGGTGCTGCAGGGGCTGGCGGTGCTGGGGGGCATCTACGCGCTCTTCGTGCTGGAGCTGCTCCTGGCCATGCTGCGGCGCCGCCGGGAGGCCACGGTGAGAGCGGGACAGCGACCGGCGGGCACCGGGAGGGCACCGGGAGGGCACCGGGGCCGGCTCTGCACACAACGCCTCCGTTTTCCCCAGGGACGCCCCCATGGAGAGACCCTCGGCCTGGCCGCGGGGGTCCTGGCACCGTCACGGGCAGGTACGACCCCCTCGCACCCCTCCCCGGAGCCCCCGGGACCGGCACCGGCACCCACCGGAGCCCCGGCACCCACCGTGCCCGTCCCGCCGCAGGCACCGAGCTGCGGCTCCTGGCGGCACCGGAGGCGGAGCTGGAGCCGAGACCCCCGGAGCCCCCCCGGGAGCCGCCCCCGGGACCCCCCCACGGACACTCGCACGGCCCCGCGCTGCCCCCCGGGCCCGGCGCCGCCGACATCGTGTGGATGGTGGTGCTGGGGGACGGCGTGCACAACCTGAGCGACGGGCTGGCCATCGGTGCGACCGGCACCGGCACCGGAACGGGGCAGGGGGACGGGAACGGGCAGGGGAAACGGGAACGGGGACGGGAACGGGGCAGGGGGACGGGAACGGGCAGGGGGAACGGGAACGGGAACGGGAACGGGAACGGGAACGGGAACGGGAACGGGAACGGGGATGGCGTGCACAACCTGAGCGACCGGCTGGCCATCGGTACGACCGGCACCGGGAGCGAGGAGGGGAACGGGGAGGGGAACGGGAACGGAGATGGGGATGGGAACGGGGATTGGGATGGGGAGAGGGACGGGCACGGGAACGGGGACGGGGAGGGGATGGGGAGGGGTACGGGAAATGGGAACGGGGATGGAGACGAGGACGGGAACGGGATGGGGATGGGAGCGGGAGCGGGGACGGGCAGGGGGACGGGGATGGGAACGGGAACGGGAACGAGAACTGGGACAGAAATGGGGACGGGAACGGCGAAAGATAACAGGAACGGGAACGGGAATGGGAACAGGGACGGGGACGGGGAACGGGAATGGCAACGGGGATGAGGATCCGTTGGAGGATGGGGATGGAGGGAGGAGAGGCGCACAAGGACAGGGGGAAAAGGTTTCCTCAGGGACAGGAGGATGTTGGGGACAGATGGACAGGGGATGCATTGGGGACAGATGGACAGGGACGGGGGCACAGGGACCCCAGGACGAGGTTCCCTCACGGCGATCCAGGGACAGGGACGGGGGCACAGGGACCCCAGGACGAGGTTCCCTCACGGCGATCCAGGGACAGGGACGGGGGCACAGGGACCCCAGGACGAGGTTCCCTCTCCCCCCCGCAGGAGCCGCCTTCTCCCACAGCCTCTCCAGCGGGCTCAGCACGGCGCTGGCCGTGCTCTGCCACGAGCTGCCCCACGAGCTGGGTGAGTCCCTGTCCCCCTCCCTGTCCCCTCCCCGAGCTGGGGACCCCCCTGACCCCCCCGGTGCCACCCGCAGGTGACCTGGCGGTGCTGCTGCGGGCGGGCACGGCCCCGCGCTCCCTCCTGCTCCTCAACCTCCTCTCGGCGCTGCTCTCCTGCCTGGGGGTGGTGGCGGGGGTCGCGCTGGGCCACAGCGGGACCCCCCTCGCCCCCTGGCTCCTCACGGCCACCGCCGGCATCTTCCTCTACGTGGCTCTGGCCGACATGGTAAGGGGGGGCTGGAGGGGTTTGGGGGTGTCTGGGGGGGTCTCACAATGAATTTGGGGGGTGTCCGGGGGTGTCACGGGGGGTTTGGGGATGTCTGGGGGTCTCACAAGGGATGTCCGGGGGCTCACGGAGGGTTTGGAGGGTGTCCAGGGGTCTCACAGGAGGTTTAGTGGTGTCCGAGGGGTCTCATGGAGGGTCTAGGGGTGTCCGGGGGTCTCACAGGGGGATTTGGGGATGTCCCGGGGGTCTCACGGAGCCCCCCGCGCTGTTCCCCAGCTGCCCGAGGCGCTGCGAGGCTCCGGCGAGGGCACCTGGAGCCGTTTCGTGCTGCAGAACGCGGGGTTCCTGCTGGGCGCTGGCATCATGCTGGGCATCGCCCTGGCCGAGGGGCACCTGCGCTCCTGGCTGCAGCCCTGAGGGACCCCCGGGACCCTCCCCGGGACCCGCCCCACGGTTGGATTTTCCCCCCTCCTCAAGAAGCCCCGGGGGGGATCCGCGGTGATGGAGCAGCTCCAGGGGAGGGGACTCGGGGTGCCCTGGTTGTCCCCCGGGGGTCACCGGCGGCTCCGGGGCTGGATCCGAACCCTCCTGAGTCCGAACCTCCCCGGAGGGGCCGAATCCGAACCTTCCTAAACCCGAACCCCCCCCGGGAGGAATCGAATCCGAACCCTCCTGAACCTGAACCCGAAATCCTCCGGGAGGAGCCGAATCCGAACCCTCCTGACCCCCCCAGAGGAACCGAATCCGAACCCCCTGAATCCGAACCTTCCCGAATCCGAACCCTCTCGGAGGAGCTGAACCTGAACCCTCCTGAACCCGAATCCCCTCCAAGGAGCTGAATCCGAACCCCCTGAATCCGAACCTTCCCGAACCCGAGCCTCCCTGGGAGGAACCGAATCCGAACCCTCCTGAACCCGAAATCCTCCGGGAGGAGCCGAATCTGAACCCTTCTGAATCCAAACACCCCCGGAGGAACCGAATCCGAACCTTCCCGAATCCGAACCCCCCGGGAGAAGCCGAATCCAAACCCTCCTGAACCCCCCAAGGAGCCAAATCCGGACCCCCCCGCGGGAGCTGAATCCGAACCTTCCCGAACCCGAATTCCCCGGGAGGAGCCGAATCTGAACCCTCCTGAACCTGAACCCTCCTGAACCCGAAATCCTCCGGGAGGAGCCGAATCCGAACCCTCCTGACCCCCCCAGAGGAACTGAATCCGAACCCCCTGAATCCGAACCTTCCCGAATCCGAACCCCCCGGGAGGAGCCGAATCCGAACCCTTCTGAATCCAAACCCCCCCCGGAGGAGCCGAATCCGAACCTTCCCGAATCCGAACCCTTCTGAATCCAAACACTCCCGGAGGAACCGAATCCGAACCTTCCCGAATCCGAACCCCCCGGGAGAAGCCGAATCCGAACCCTCCTGACCCCCCCAAGGAACCAAATCCGGACCCCCCGGGGGAGCTGAATCCGAACCTTCCCGAACCTGAATTCCCCCGTGAGGAGCTGAATCCGAACCCTCCTGAACTCCCCAAGGAGCCGAATCCGGACCCCCCCGGGGGAGCTGAATCCGAACCTTCCCGAACCCGAATTCCCCCGGGAGGAGCTGAATCCGAACCCTCCTGACCCCGAATCCCCCACAAGGAACTGAACCGAACCCTCCGGACCCCCCCAAGGAGCCGAATCCGGACCCCCCCTCCAAGGAGCTGAACCCGAACCCTCCTGACCCCGAATCCCCCCCAAGGAGCTGAATCCGAACCCCCCGAATCCGAACCCTCCGGACCCCCCCGAGGAGCCGAGGGAGGGGAACGACCCCCGAGCACGAGAGGTCGAATAAACAGAACCGAGCCAGAGCTGCAATAAAAACAGGAGTTGGTCACAGTTACAGGGTAGAAAATAAATTCGGAATGGTTTTCGTTTTGTTTTGGGTTTTTTTCACGGGGTTCTGGGACCCCTCAGGGTGGTCTGGGACCCCTCAAGATTTTGGGACCCTTCAAAACTCTGGGACCCCTCAATGTTCTGGGACTCCTCAAGATTTTGGGACCCCTCACAATTCTGGGACCCCTCAAGACTCTGGGACCCCTCAAGATTCTGGGACCCCTCAAGGTTTTTGAGACCTCCTCAAGGTTCTGGGACCCCCCAAGGTTTTGGGACCCCCTCGGGGGATGGTCTGGGACCCCTCAAGGTTCTGGGACCCTTCAAAACTCTGGGACCCCTCAAGATTTTGGGACCCCTCAAGGTTTTTGAGACCTCCTCAAGGTTCTGGAGCCCCTCAAGGTTCTGGGACCACTCAAGATTTTGGGACCCTTCAAGATTTTGGGACCCCTCAAAGTTCTGGAACCCCTCAGGATTCGGGCACCCCTCAAGGTTCTGGGACCCCTCAAGGTTCTGGGACCCCTCAAGATTTTGGGACCCCTCAACGTTTTTGAGACCTCCTCAAGGTTCTGGAGCCCCTCAAGGTTCTGGGACCACTCAAGATTTTGGGACCCCTCAAAGTTCTGGAGCCCCTCAGGATTCGGACACCCCTCAGGATTCGGGCACCTCTCAAGGTTTTGGGACCCCCTCGGGGGGGGTCTGGGACCCCTCAAGGTTCTGGGACCCTTGGGGAGGTTCAGGACCCTTCAAGATTCTAGGACCCCTCAAGATTTTGGGACCCTTCAAGGCTCTGGGACCCCTCAAGGTTCTGGGACCCCTCAAGGTTTTGGGATCCCTCAAGGTTCTGGGACCCCTCACAATTCTGGGACCCCTCAAGGTTCTGGGACCCTCGGGGGGCTCCAGATTTTTTTCCTCCATCCTCTCCTCCCCCCTCTCTCTGTCCATCCCTGACCCAGCCCCGAGGCTCATCCCAGGTCAGAACCCCCAAAATTCCCCCAAACCAACCCAGAGCTCCAAAACCCATCAGCCTTTGGTCAAACCGTGAAGAATTGGGTTCAAAAAAGGCACAAAAGGGTCAGGAGGAAGCACCAGACTCTGCAAAGCTCCAGAGGAACTCGGGAGGAGCAGCAAAAACCTCCCAAAATCCCCAAAAAATCCCCAAAATCACCAGAACCAAAACTTTCCATGCGAAGTTTCCTTTATTTATTTTCAAGTTGACAGAGAACAATATCGATAACGACTGGGTCGAGTAAGGCTATTTTCCTTTTTTTTTTTTTTAATTTTTTTTTTGTTATTTTTTTGTATTTTTTTTTAAACCCCCCCCCCCCGCCCCCATCTTTTTGTCCCCCCTGCACGAGAAGAGGAGGAGGAGGAGGAGGAGGAGGAGGACGAGGCCCGGGACGAGACACGGACCAGCACAAGGAGGAGTCGGCTGTACCTGACAGGTGATGATGAGGTTTTTTTTTGTATACTTATTTATTATTATTTTTTTTAATGTTTTTATCTTTTTTTTTTTTTTTTGTCCTGTCGGCATCAAAGGAACATTTATGTGCATAAAATACAGAGGTGCAGCATTGACACGGAGGATATTAAAGACACAGAGTTGCTACAGATGCCTTAGAGACGTTTTCCCCCCCATCCCCTCCAGCCTCACCCCACAATTTCAAGGATTTTAGGGCAGCTCCAGAGCTCCCCTTGATGTTTTGGGTGAACCTCGGCTTTTTTTAGTGATATTTTAAACAGTTTTTGTGATTTTTTGTTGGCTTTTTTGTTTTGTTTTGTGTTTTAATACATCTCCTTTCACTGCCGAGCCCAGAAAATTCCAGCCAGGAGGATTGAACAGCTCCTTGTGTCCTTGGAGAAAAAGAAAGAAAAGGAAGAAAAAAGGGGGGAAAAAAGGGAAAAAAAAGGACAAAAAAAAAAAAAAAAGAGCCCGAACTGAGGAATCCACGTGTCCGTGCCAGGATGGACAGGAAGGGGTTGGGTTTTTATCCTTTGGTTTCTCACTGAAGGCAAAGGTGGGATCCCACCCCGACATTCCCACCCCACAGAACATCGGGATAAAATCAAGGAATAATTATAATAATAATTAAAAAAAAAAAAAAAGAAAAAAGAAAAGGTTCTTTCTGGGGTCTCTGGTTTTGTAGGTTTGGGGTTTTCCTTGTTCCTCCCCGTGCTGGGAATTGGGATCTGCACGGAGCTCTCCAAAAACGGGACCAAAATTCAAAGTGATTCCACATTTTTGGAGATTTTTTTGTGTGTTTTTTTTTTTTTGCTTGGCTTTTTAGTGCTATGTTGGGGTTTTTTTTTATTATTAATTTTTTATTTTTTTGATCTGCCGGATTCCAGCCCCGGGAGGTGGCTGGGGAGGGGAAGGGAAGGGAAGGGAAGGGAAGGGAAGGGAAGGGAAGGGAAGGGAAGGGAAGGGAAGGGAAGGGAAGGGAAGGGAAGGGAGAGGGAGGGAAAAGGGAGAGGGGATGGGAAAGGAGGAGGGAGAGAAGAGGAGGAGGAAGGAGAGAGGGAAGGAAAAGGGAGGGAGAGGAGAAGGAGGAAAAACGGGCGGGGAAGGGATGGGGGGGAGACAGGGACAGGAGAGGGACAGGGACAGGAGAGGGACAGGGGGACAGGAGAGGGACAGGGGGACAGGAGAGGGACAGGGACAGGAGAGGGACAGGGGGACAGGAGAGGGACAGGGGGACAGGAGAGGGACAGGGCTGGAGGAGGTGACAGGAGCAGGACAGGAGGGGACAAGAGAGACAGGAACGGGACAGGGGACAGGAGAGGGACAGGGACAGGATAGGTGACAGAAGTGGGACACAGGGACACGGGGACACAGGGACACGGGGACACGGGGACATGGGGACACGGGGACACGCTTCCTTAACAGCCCGGAATTCCCGCGGCTGGGCAGTGGCGGCAGCAGCGCCCCAGGGCTGTCCTGGGCTATCCCGGGATGTCCCTGGGCTGTCCCCAGCTGTCCCTGGGCTATCCCGGGATGTCCCTGGGCTGTCCCCGGGCTGTCCCTGGGCTATCCCGGGATGTCCCTGGGCTGTCCCTGCCTACCCCGGGTTATCCTTGACTGTCCCCAGGCTAAGCCGGGGCTGTCCCCGGACTATCCCAGGCTATCCTGGGCTATCCCTGGGTTGTCCCCGTGCTGTCCCTCCCTATCCCAGGCTGTCCCCAGCTGTCCCGGGCTATCCCGGGATGTCCCTGGGCTGTCCCCAGCTGTCCCTGGGCTATCCCGGGTTATCCCAGACTGTCCCCAGATGTCCCTGGGCTATCCCGGGTTATCCCAGGCTGTCCCCAAGCTGTCCCCGTGCTGTCCCTGGGCTATCCCGGGTTATCCCAGGCTGTCCCCAAGCTGTCCCCAGCTGTCCCCGTGCTGTCCCCGGGCTATCCCGGGTTATCCCAAGCTGTCCCCAGCTGTCCCCAGGCTGTCCCCAGATGTCCCTGGGCTATCCCGGGTTATCCCAGGCTGTCCCCAAGCTGTCCCCAGGCTGTCCCCAGCTGTCCCCGGGCTATCCCGGGTTATCCCAAGCTGTCCCCGTGCTGTCCCCAGCTGTCCCCGGTACATTCAGTGTTTGTCGCAGGGTCTATGGCTCAGGGGGCGGCGCCCCTCGCTCGGGCAATGGCAGTGCAAAAACACCCGGGGACTCTGAAATGTCCTTTTGTTTTCTTTTCTTTTCTTTTGTTTTTTGTTGGTTTTTTTGTGCTGTTGGGTTCTTTTTTTTTTTTTTTTAATCCATCTTTTTTAGCTTTTTTTTTTTAAATAACATTTTTCATTTTTTTTTCTTCCTCTCTCTCTCTCTCTCTCTCTCAAAACCACAACTTCCCTTTGTCCATTCATTCCCTAAAAACGAACAATTTTTTTTTCTTTTTTTTTTTTTTTCTTCTCTCTCTTTTTTTTCATCTTTCTCTCTCTTTTAAATTCCAACTGAAAAAATAAAGCCAAAGACACTCTCACCTCCCTCTTGCTGCTCTCTATCCCGTGGGATGCTAAAGGGAATCCAGACTCATGCTTTTTTTAACAAAAGTGCTTATTACTTGAAGCAAGTGCTTTGGACCAAAGGGTGGGAGAGAAACTTCCTTTTTTTTTGGGTTTTTTTTCGTTATTTTTTTGTTTTAAGGTCGGGAAAAAGGAATCTGAGTGTTCCAAACCAATGAATGGGATGAAAGTGAAATAAATTTTGTTGACTTTGGCATAAAAGGGATGGAAAAATTTGGGATTTTTTGGGGGAGAGGGCAGTGGAAGTTTCCCTCCATCCCTTTTTTTTTTTTTTTTGTATTTTTTTTTTCTTTTTCTTTTTTAAACAAGCACCGGGGGAAAAAAACCATCACCAAAAAAAAAAAAAATTAATTAATTTAAAAAAAAAAAAATCATCCGATCTCGTTTAGCAAAATAAATGCAATTAATTATTACCAAACACTTTGATTATTACTTAAATTGTCAAGCTGTGCTGTCGACGAGAATGATACAGAATTAAAGGAGAACAAGACTGGGACACCCCAAAAAAAAAGGCCACAAACTTCTCCCCCCCCTTTTTTCCCACCCTTTCCCCTCTCCCCTCTCCCCTCTGGATGCGCTGCTGGAACCTCCTTTCCCTTCATTATTATCATTATTAATTAATAATAATAATGAATATTATTATTAATTAATTTTTTCATATTATTTTAATTATTATTATTTTTTTTTATCAAGGGGTGGGGAAGCCCTTTTTGGAGGTGGCATTGATTGTCTCTGAGCAGAGGTGACACTTTGGGGACAAGGCCAGCAGGGAGGGGTGGGCTTCCTCCTCAGAGCAAAAAAAAAAAAAACCCCAAAAATCAAAATATTACCCCAAAAATGACCCCAAAAATAAGAAAAGCAGAATTTTTTTTCGTGTAAAAAAGGGGATGGTGACAAATCTTCTCCTTGCCATGGGGACACCAAAGGAGGGCAGGGATGGATTCCATGGAAATGGGAAAATTCCCATGCTGGAAATGTGGGAATTCGACAAAAATCTCCCCCCCAAAAAATCTTCAAAAAATCCCCAAAAATCCTCAAAAAATCCCCCAAAAAATCCTCAAAAAATCCCAAAAATCCCAAAAAAATCCCCAAATCCTGGGAGGGTTCAGGGCTTTGGGAGAGGGGGATTGAGGGAATTTCTGCTGGGAAAAAGGGAAGGAGCTGCAGGAAAATGTAAACATTTCTCTCTGGTTTTGTTTTATTTTAATTTTTTTTTTCCAGTTCTCGGTAGAATATCGAAAAGGATCTTGCCAAAAAAAAAAGGAAAAAGAGATTTCAAAAAAAGGGGAAAAAAAGCTAAAAAAGCTTCCAAAAAAAAAGGGGAAAGATGTTATGAGAAAAGGAAAAAGGAGCTTCCAATAAAAGAAAAAAGGATCTTCCAAAAGAAGGGAAAAATCTTCCCTAAAAAGGGAAAAGATCTTTCAAAAAAGGAAAAAGATCCTTCAAAAAAAGGAAAAGGATCCTTCAAAAAAAGGAAAAGGATCCTTCAAAAAAAAGGAAAAATATTAAAAAAAAGAAAATATTTTAAAAAGGAAAATATTAAAAAAAAAAAGAGGAAAGATATTTCAAAAAAAAAGAGGAAAAGTATTTTCCAAAAAAAAATAGGAAAAGATGTTCTGAAAGAATGAAACAATTCTTTTAAAAGAAGGAAAAAATTCTTTTAAAAAGGAAAAAATTATTTTAAAAGAAGGAAATAATTATTTTAAAAGAAGGAAAAATTCTTTTAAAAGAAGGAAATAATTATTTTAAAAGAACGAAAAAATTCTTTTAAAAGAAGGAAAAAATTCTTTTAAAAGAAAGAAAAAATTCTTTTAAAAAGGAAAAAGTTCTTTGAAAAAAAGATAAAGGATTTTTCAAAAGAAGGAAAAGGATTTTCCGAACAAAAGAGCTTTTTTTTGTGATTTTTTTTGTGGTTTTTTGATTCAAGTTTCGAGTTCATTCTGGTTCTGAGCTGAGGTATCCGGTGCAAAAAAAAGGGGCAGAGTTTCCTTTTGGGATGGGGGGAGCAGGGAGGGATTTTATCCCCCAAAAAAAGGGAAAATTCCTCAAATTCTGCCCCTCTCAAGTGCCTGGAGCTCCCCCAGGGTGGATTTTGTTGAGTGCTTGGGGTTGGGGGAGCCCTGAAGGAAAAATGTGCTTTTCACCCAAAGGCCAAGACTGAAAACTTCATATTTGGTTTGCAAAAGTTTGGCTTTGGTTCAAAAATAAAATAGAAATAAAAATAAAATGACAGTGCCAGGGGATCCTCCCAAACCTTCATCTCCAAATGGTTGAAAAAGGAAATAAAAAGCAACAGAAAAAAAAATCGAATTTTGGTTATAGAAATGCCCTTTTCTATGGGGTGAGGAGCTTGGAGATTCCTGAAATTCCCAAAATTCCTGAAATTCCTGGAATTTTGCTGCCCCTTTTTTTCTGCATCCCATCTTTGGCTTGAACAGACTCGTGAGAAGGAGGGAAAAAATTGTTTTTTGATGTTGTTACAGTAATTCAGAAGGAAAAAACCAACCAAAAAAAAAAAAAAAACCCAACAGTGCAAAATTCTCGAATGCTTCGAACCTGCAGCATAACCAGGATTTGCAAAAAAATGAAAATTCAAATGAAAAATGAGAAAAAAAACCCAAAAAAACAAAGATCCCACTCACGTCCACAAAATCTGCCAGGATGCTGCATCCCAAAATAAAATCCAAAAAAGCAACACAGGGTTGTGAGAAAAGGACTTGCAAGTGCATTTGTTTCCTTAGGAAAGGTTAAAATGTTGAATTAGAATTTTTTTAAAATGGTTTTTGTTGTTTTTTTAAAGGTAAATGCTCGTTTCTCTATAAATAATTCTTTTTTTTTTTAAAGAAAAAAATAAACAATCGACCAAGCAAGCAACCAACACTGACTCTCTCATGGAAATGGTCACACAAAGCAAGGGGGGAAAAAAAAGCAATTTTTAGGAGGTGAGAAATTGGTAAAAAGAGGGAAAAAAAACCCTAAAAAAATGAAAAACCAACAGAATCCCTAAAGTGCCTGGTGTGGGGAGGAGGCTCCAGTGGGGCACCCGTTTTATTTTCCCTAAAATGAGCTGCCAAAGGGTTTTTAGTGTGCCAGGTACAGTAGATTTGGGTTTTTTCAAGTGTTTTTTTTGGGGGGGCACGAGGAGAGGAGAGGAGAGGGGAGATTTTCCCACCCTGGCTGGACATAAATCCCCAAATCCCCAAATAATTCCCAAATTCCCACCCCTGGCCAAGAGTTCGGGTTTGTTGTGATCCCAGATGAGCACAGGGGGGTGGAAATGGGAGGAAATTCCTGGAGGGAAATGAAATGAAAACCAAAATGAAATTTTGCTCCATTTGGGAAGGGAATAAAAATGTTGGAAAGGAAATAAAAAATTTGGGAAGGAAACAGAAACATTGGGAAGGAAACAGAAAGATCAGGAATGAAACAGCAGGAATGAAACATTGGGAATGAAACAAAAATGTTGAGAAGGAAACAAAAATATTGGGAAGGAAACACCAGGGGAAAAAAAAAGTTGGGAATGAAACAAAAACTCTGGGAGTGAAACAGCAGGAATGAAACATTGGGAACGAAATAAAAATTTTGGGAAGGAAACAAAAACTTTGGGAAAGAAATGTTGGGAGTGAAACAAAACTCTGGGAATGAAACAAAAATATTGGGAAGGAAACACCAGGAATGAAACAAAAAAATGGGAATTAAACAGTAACAACTGGGAATGAAACAAAAATGTTGGGAGTGAAACAAAAACGCTGGGAAGGAAACAAAAACATTGGGAATGAAACATAAAACACCAGGAATGAAACAAAGATGCCAGGAGGGAAACAAAAACCCAGGGAAGGAAACAAGAATCGGGGGAGGAAATGGCTCCCATCAACCCCAAAGGGAAAAATCCAACAGAACCTGACTTGCGCCAACCCAAACCCTGCCCTTTCCATGCCAGGGGTGTGCCAGCCCAAATCCTGACAACCCAAATCCTGCCCTTTCCATGCCAGGGGTGTGCCAGCCCAAATCCTGACAACCCAAACCCTGCCCCTAACAGCTCGTGCCACCCAGGCTGGGCACAGGAAATGGGACTGAGGATGTGCCAGCCCAAATCCTGCCAGACAGGGAAGGTTGGGAGGGTACCAGGAACGTGCCAGCCAAATCCTGCCCCTCCAGGCCCTGCCCATCCAGGCTGGGCACAGGGACGGAGCCTGGCACCGCTCTGACCCCGCTGGAACCACACAAACCCCGAACTCTCGGCCTCACCCCCCACCCACCCTCACGCACCCCACACTGGGCCCGCCCGGTCTTGTTCTCCTTTAAAGTGCCCTATATTTATAGAATTTCTAAATAAATAGAATAAAGATATCAGGTCACCCGTGGCCGGGGGAGGGAGGAGGAGGAGGAGGAGGTCACTCCGAGTAGCAGCCGTCCAGGCCGATGGCGCTGTGGCGTTCCTTGGAGTAGGGGCAGGAGGAGCCGTTCGGGAGGGCCCCGCACGCCGGCACCGGCACCGGGAGGGCCCCGCGGGCCGGCACCGGGAGGGCCCCGCAGGCCGGTACCGGGAGGGCCCCGCAGGCCGGCACCGGCACCGGGAGGGCCCCGCAGGCCGCCGCCGCCGCCGCCTTGGCCGCGATGCCGCAGTTCGTGAGGAGGCTGAGGCTGAAGGAGCCGAGCGCGTCCTTGGGCGGGAAAGGCTTCATGGTGGAGAGGATCAGTGCCAGGCAGTCGGCAACGTCCTTGTTGGGGGCGCACGCCAGGGCTGGGGTGTGACCTGAGGGACACAGGGAGCCGTGAGGGGTTGTGGGGCTGTGGAGTGTGGGGTTGTGGGGTTGTAGGATGGGGTGTGAGATGGGGTGTGACCTGAGGGACACAGGGAGCCGTGAGGGGTGAGGTGTGGGGTTGGGGAACGGGGTGTGGGATTCTGGGGTTGTGGGGCTGTGGGGGTGTGGGTTGTAGGATGGGGTGTGGGATGGGGTGTGACCTGAGGGACACAGGGAGCTGTGAGGGGTGAGGTGTGGGGTTGGGGAATGGGGTGTGGGATTCTGGGGGTGTGGGGATGTGGGGTTGTGGGGCTGTAGGATGGGGTGTGGGATGGGGTGTGGGATGGGGTGTGATCTGAGGGACACAGGGAGCCATGAGGGGTGAGCAGTGTGAAGGTGTGGGTTGTGGAGTTGTGGGGTTGTAGGGGTGAGGGGTTGTGGGATGGGGTGTGATCTGAGAGACACAGGGAGCCATGAGGGGTGAGCAGTGTGAGGGATAAGGGGTATGAGGGTGTGGGGTTGTGGGATTAGGGGATTGTAGGGGTGTGGGGTTGTGGGGTGTGGGGTTCTGAGAGACGGAGAGGATCAGTGCCAGGCAGTCGGCAACGTCCTTGTTGGGGGCACACGCCAGGGCTGGGGTGTGACCTGAGGGACACAGGGAGCCATGAGGGGTGAGGTGTGGGGTTGGGGAACGGGGTGTGGGATTCTGGGGGTGTGGGGTTGTGGGGATGTGGGGCTGTGGGTTGTAGGATGGGGTGTGGGATGGGGTGTGACCTGAGGGACACAGGGAGCCGTGAGGGGTTGTGGGGCTGTGGAGTGTGGGGTTGTGGGGTTGTAGGATGGGGTGTGAGATGGGGTGTGACCTGAGGGACACAGGGAGCCGTGAGGGGTGAGGTGTGGGGTTGGGGAATGGGGTGTGGGATTCTGGGGGTGTGGGGATGTGGGGTTGTGGAGTTGTGGGGCTGTGGAGTTGTGGGGCTGTGGGGGTGTGGGTTGTAGGATGGGGTGTGGGATGGGGTGTGACCTGAGGGACACAGGGAGCCATGAGGGGTGAGCAGTGTGAAGGTGTGGGGTTGTGGAGTTGTGGGGTTGTAGGGGTGAGGGGTTGTGGGATGGGGTGTGACCTGAGGGACACAGGGAGCCGTGAGGGATGAGCGGTGTGAGGGATAAGGGGTATGAGGGTGTGGGATTGTGGGATTAGGGGATTGTAGGGGTGTGGGGTTGTGGGTGTGGGGTTCTGAAAGGTGGAGAGGATCAGTGCCAGGCAGTCGGCAACGTCCTTGTTGGGGGCACACGCCAGGGCTGGGGTGTGACCTGAGGGACACAGGGAGCCATGAGGGGTGTGGGGCTGTGGAGTGTGGGGTTGTGGGGTTGTAGGATGGGGTGTGGGATGGGGTGTGGGGTTGTAGGATGGGGTGTGGGATGGGCTGTGGGTTGTGGGGTTGTAGGATGGGGTGTGGGATGGGGTGTGACCTGAGGGACACAGGGAGCCGTGAGGGGTGAGAAGTGTGTGGGATGGGGTGTGGGGTTGTAGGATGGGTGTGGGATGGGGTGTGACCTGAGGGACACAGGGAGCCGTGAGGGGTGAGAAGTGTGTGGGATGGGGTGTGGGGTTGTAGGATGGGGTGTGGGATGGGGTGTGACCTGAGGGAACCAGGGAGCCGTGAGGGGTTAGCGGTGAGGTGTGGGATTCTGGGGGTGTGCGGTTGGGGATGTGGGGTCATGGAACGGGGTGTAGGATTGAGGGATTGTGGGGGTGTGGGGTTCTGAAAGGCTTCGTGGTGGAGAGGATCAGTGCCAGGCAGTCAGTAACACGCACACTCACACCCCCACACTCACACTCACGCACACTCACACTCACTCACTCGCACTCACACTCACCCTCACCTTCTTCATCCACAGCCAGCACGGTGGCCCCGCGGCTGAGCAGGGCCTGCACCACCGAGGCCAGGCCGTTCCGCGCCGCGATGTGCAGCGGCCTGGGGAGGGGGAAAGTGTTACAGCCCCTAAATACCACCCTAAATAGCACCCTAAAATCCACCCAAAGTCCCACCACAAAATCCTGCCACAAAATCCTACCCCTAAATCCCACCCCAAAACCCCATCACAAAATCCCACCTCAAAATCTCACCCCAAATCCCTCAGAACACTCTGTGCCAACATCTCTGAGTGGGTTCAAGGGCAGGCTCACCTGTTCACACAATTCCCAGTTTTCCCCCACTCCCACATTCCCCAGTTCCCCCCATTCCCTAGTTTCCCCCCCCATTCCCAGTTTTTCCCCCATCCCCAGTTACCCCCATTTCCAGTTCCCCCATTTCCCCCATTCCCGTTTCCTCCCATTCCCGTTTCCCCCCATTCCCAGCTGTGCAAACACTCACATCTGCAGAGCACTGTTACTGCCCCAGTTCCCCCACTCCCAGTCCTCCCAGTTTCCCCAGTTCCCCCCTTCCCAGCTGTGCAAACACTCACATCTGCAGAGCACTGTTACTTGCATTGATAAGGCCAAGGTCTTGGGTTTCCCCCAGGATCAACAAGGCACACTTTTCATGGCCCTGGGGACACACGGGGACATTCAGGGCAGGAGAAGCATCCCCTGAACTGTCCTCCTCCCCCAGGTCACCCTGGCACCTGCTGGCCCTCCACCTCCCCCTCCTCGGCCTGGACAGAGTGACCACGAGGCTCTGGGTGCCACCATGGCTTGGACAAAGTGACCAGAAGCCTCTGGTTGCCACCATGGGTTGGGAGTGACCACCATGGAATGGACAAAGTGACCTCCATGGCTTGGACAAAGTGAGCAGAAGCCTCTGGTTGCCACCATGGGTTGGGAGTGACCACCATGGCTTGGACAAAGTGAGCAGAAGCCTCTGGTTGCCACCATGGGTTGGGAATGACCACCATGGAATGGACAAAGTGACCACAAGGCTCTGGGTGCCACCATGGAATGGTTTGGGGTTGGGAGTGACCACAAAAATCACCTCGTTCCCACCTCTCTGCCATGGACAAAGTGACCACAAGGCTCTGGTTGTCACCATGGCTTGGACAAAGTGACCACCACAGGTTGGACAAAGTGACCACCACAGGTTGGACAAAGTGACCACCACAGGTTGGCAGTGACCACCATGGTTTGGACAAAGTGACCCCCATGGGTTGGGAGTGACCACCATGGCTTGGACAAAGTGACCACCACAGGTTGGACAAAGTGACCACCACGGTTTGGACAAAGTGACCACCACAGGTTGGCAGTGACCACCATGGTTTGGACAAAGTGACCCCCATGGGTTGGGAGTGACCACCATGGTTTGGACAAAGTGACCACAAGGCTCTGGTTGCCACCACGGCCCAGGAGGACACCAAGGTGTCCCAGAGGTGCCACCCAGGCCAGCCCCATGTCCCACCTTGCTGCAGGCCAGGTGAAGAGCTGTGTTCTTGTTGACATCCAGCACAGTAATATTTGCTTTTGCTTGGAACAGCAGGAACTCTGCAAGGAGGAGGAGGAGGAGGAGAAGAAGAACTGGTGAGGAAGAGGCAAAAAATGTCCCAAGTGCCTGCCAGGAGAGGGGACATACCTGGGAGGAGCAGCACCCTGATGCCTCAGGTTTTATATATATATTTTTAAAATATTTTATATATTTTATATATATATATATATATATATTTCAGATTTTGTGCTGCTTTAGGCTGTAGTTCTGAGATTCATGGTGTGGTGACTCAGGTTTATATATATATATATATATATATATATTATATTTTATATATTTTATATTTTATATATTTTCAGATTTTGTGTTGCTTTAGGCTGTAGTTCTGAGATTCATGGTGTGGTGACTCAGGTTTTTATATATATATATTTTTATATTTTATCTATTTTATCTATTTATTTTTCAGATTTTGTGTTGCTTTAGGCTGTAGTTCTGAGATTCATGGTGTGGTGACTCAGGTTTCAGTTGCTGTGAGATTGTAACGTGGATAAAAAATAATAAACAGCTGAGTGTCAATGTGAAATATCCTAACATGGATAAATAATAAACACCTCAGTCTGAGTGTGAAATATGTAAAATGGATAAGAAATAATAAATATTTGTGTCTGAATGTGAAATATTGTAATATAGATAAGAAATAATAAACACCTCAGTCTGAGTGTGAAATATCCTAACATGGATAAATAATAAACACTCGAGTCTGAATGTGAATTTGAATGTGAAATATCCTAACACAGATAAATAATAAACACCTGAGTCTGAGTGTGAAATATCTAAGATGGATAAGAAACAATAAATATTTGTGTCTGAATGTGAAATATTCTAACACAGGTAAGAAATAACAAACAGCAGAGTCTGAATGTGAACAATCTAATATAGATAAATAATAAACAGCAGAGTCTGAGTGTGAACTCTGTAACACGAACACAACAAACAGCTGAGTCTGAGCATGAACTCTCCTCTCAAGCCCTTCACTCCCTGGCCAGAGGCAGAATCAGAATCCCAAACCCCTCAGTACCCACCCAGTGCCACCCTCGGTACCCACCCAGTGCCACCCTCGGTACCCACCCAGTGCCGCCATGTGCCCGTTCTGTACCTACCCAGTGCCGCCATGTGCCCGTTCCCCGATGTCATCCTCAGTACCCACCCAGTGCCACCGTGTGCCCATTCTGTACCCACCCAGTGCCATCCTCAGTACCCACCCAGTGCCGCCATGTGCCCATTCTCTGATGCCATCCTCAGTACCCACCCAGTGCCACCCTCGGTACCCACCCAGTGCCGCCATGTGCCCGTTCTGTACCCACCCAGTGCCACCCTCTGTACCCACCCAGTGCCACCCTCTGTACCCACCCAGTGCTGCCATGTGCCCGTTCTCTGATGCCACCCTCAGTACCCACCCAGAGCCACCATCAGTACCCACCCAGTGCCACCCTCTGTACCCACCCAGTGCCACCCTCAGTACCCACCCAGTGCTGCCATGTGCCCGTTCTCTGATGCCACCCTCAGTACCCACTCAGAGCCACCATCAGTACCCACCCCGTGCCACCCTCAGTACCTACCCAGTGCCACCCTCGGTACCCACCCAGTGCCGCCGTGTGCCCGTTCTCCGATGCCACCCTCAGTACCCACCCAGTGCCACCATTGGTACCCACCCAGTGCCGCCGTGTGCCCGTTCTCCGATGCCACCCTCAGTACCCACCCAGTGCCACCCTCAGTACCCACCCAGTGCCACCCTCAGTACCCACCCAGTGCCGCCATGTGCCCGTTCTGTACCCACCCAGTGCCACCCTCAGTACCCACCCAGTGCCGCCGTGTGCCCGTTCTCCGATGCCACCCTCAGTACCCACCCAGTGCCACCATTGGTACCCACCCAGTGCCACCATCGGTACCCACCCAGTGCCACCCTCAGTACCCACCCAGTGCCGCCGTGTGCCCGTTCTCCGATGCCACCCTCAGTACCCACCCAGAGCCACCATCAGTACCCACCCAGTGCCACCCTCGGTACCCACCCAGTGCCGCCGTGTGCCCGTTCTCCGATGCCACCATCAGGGGGGTCCTGCCCATTTTGTCAGCCGAGTCCACCTGGGCCTGGTGGCGCAGCAGCAGCTGTAAACCACGGACGTTGTCTGCGAAGGCAGCAGCGTGAAGGGGGGTCCTGGGGGGCAAAACCCACAAAATCCACTCAGGGCCAGGGCACACAGGAGGGGGGGTGATGCTTAAAGAGTCAATTTTGATATTTTCATAATATTCTTTTTGGTTTTAAGTTGATAGTTTCATAATATTCATATTTTTGAGGTTTTATTTTCATAATATTCCTATTTTTAGTTCATATTTTGATAATAATATTCATATTTTTGAGTTTTATTTTAATAATATTCCTATTTTTAGTTCCTATTTTCATAATATTAATAGTTTTAGTTTGTATTTCATAATATTCAAATTTTTAGTTAATATTTCCATTTTTAGTTCATCTTTTGATAATATTAATATTTTAGTTAGTATTTTCATAATATTCAAATTTTTAGTTAATATTTCCATATTTTTCATCTTTTTATTTAGTCTTTTTAAAATAGTAATATTTCTGTTTAATAATTTTTCTATTTTATTCTATTAAAAAAAATTATTTCATAAATTCATATCTTATCAGTGGGGATGGTGATGCTTAAAGATTTAGCTTTTCGATTTTCATAATATTCATATTTTTGAGTTTTTATTTTCATAATATTCCTATTTTTAGTTCATATTTTCATAATATTAATAGTTTTAGTTTGTATCTTCATAATATTCAAATTTTTAGTTAATATTTCCATATTATTCATGTTTTTATTTAGTCTTTTTAAAATAGTACTATTTCTGTTTAAGAGAAATATTTTATTTTTAATTTTTATTTTTCAAAATTTTTATTTAATTTTTAATTTTATTTTTACTATAAATAAAATATATATTTTTATTTATATATCTTATATATTTAAAATATATATAAAAATATATTTTATTTATATTAAAATATATAAATAAAATATAAAATACATACACATTTATTTATTTATATTATAAATAAATTATAAAATTATAAATTTTATAAATTATAATTATATATAATTAAATTATATAAAATTATATTTTGATATATTTAATTATATAATTATATAATTAAATATATCAAAAACTTGTGACTGATCCATCTTGGGTGTAGCCCTGCTGGGCTCTTTTAATAAATACACAATCCTTATAATAAAAATTCAATAATCAAATAAATTATCAATTAAATTAATATTAATAAAGTAAATGTAATACATTAAATTACTAATAAATTAATAATAAATATTTAAAATACTTTTAATAAACACACAATCCTTATTACAATAATTATCCAATTAAGTGAATTATTAAGAACGAACATTAATAAAATGAATTAGAAATATGAATACATTAATATCAATAAAGTAAATTGAATAAAATATTAATAAATTATTAAATTAATAATTAAAACACACAAATTAATGCTCACCTTCCTTTGGCATCTCTGCTATTAACAATCTTGGCACCCAATGCTTCCACCAGCATTTCAGCAGTGCCGTCCTGGTTGTTAATTCTGACAATGGGAGGAGAAGGGAGGTCAGGGAAGGGCTGCAGATATTTGGGGTGAAATTCCCATTTTGGGGTCTCCAAGGTCTGGAATTATTGGAATTATTTTTAGGTAAAAATTCCCTTTCAGGGGCTCCAAGGCCTGAGGATATTTGGGGTGAAATTCTCCTTTTGGGGTCTCCAGGGTCTGGAATTATTGAAATTACTTTTAGGTAAAATTCCCCTTTCAGCCCATCCCAGGGGCTCCAAACCCCAGAATTATTTTGGGGTAAAATTCCCTTTTCACCCCATCCCAGGGGCTTCAAGGCCTGGAATCACTGGAATTATTTTTAGGTAAAATTCCTCTTTCAGCCCATCCCAGGCCTGGAATTATTTTGGGGTAAAATTCCCCTTTTGGGGGTTCCAAGGCCTGGAATTATTGGAATTATTTTGGGGTAAAATTCCCCTTTCAGCCCAACCCAGGGGCTCCAAAGCCCAGAATTATTTTGGGGTAAAATTCCCCTTTCAGCCTATCCCAGGGGCTCCAAAGCCCAGAATTATTTTGGGGTAAAATTCCCTTTTCACCCCATCCCAGGGGCTCCAAACCCTGGAATTACTTTGGGGTAAAATTTCCCTTTCACCCCAACCCAGGTGCTTCAAGGCCTGGAATTATTGGAATTATTTTGGGGTAAAATTCCCCCTTTCAGCTCAACCCAGGGGCTCCAAACCCCAGAATTATTTTGGGGTAAAATTCCCCTTTCACCCCAACCCAGGTGCTTCAAGGCCTGGAATTATTGGAATTATTTTGGGGTAAAATTCCCCTTCCGCTCAACCCAGGGGCTCCAAAGCCCAGAATTATTTTGGGGTAAAATTCCCCTTTCAGCCCATCCCAGGGGCTCCAAACCCCAGAACTATTTTGGGGTAGAATTCCCCTTTCAGCCCAACCCAGGGGCTCCAAAGCCCAGAATTATTTTGGGGTAAAATTCCCCTTTCAGCCCAACCCAGGGGCTCCAAAGCCCAGAATTATTTTGGGGTAAAATTCTCCTTTCAGCCCATCCCAGGGGCTCCAAACCCCAGAATTATTTTGGGGTAAAATTCCCCTTTCAGCCCATCCCAGGGGCTCCAAACCCCAGAATTATTTTGGGGTAAAATTCCCCTTTCAGCCCATTCCAGGTGCTCCAAGGCCTGGAATTATTGGAATTATTTTGTTCTAAAATTCCCCTTTTCAGCCCAACCCAGGGGCTCCAAACCCCAGAATTATTTTGGGGTAAAATTCCCCTTTCACCCCAACCCAGGTGCTTCAAGGCCTGGAATTATTGGAATTATTTTGGGGTAAAATTCCCCTTTCAGCCCAACCCAGGGGCTCCAAAGCCCAGAATTTTTTGGGGTATCACTTACACTGCACAGTGCAATGGAGTAAAGGGGTTTCCTTCTAGGTATGCAAACGGGTTGTGTTCAAGTAACAATTCAAGACAATCTTCATGCCCTGAGGAGAAAGGAACAGCAGCTGCAGCAGCTTTCCCCTAAATCCCAAAAATCCCAAAATCCAGGAAAATTCCCCCCCCCCCGATCATCCAATCCAAGGTGGGAGTGACCCCCAGCCCTGAGTGCCACATCCAGTCCTTCTCTGGTCACTTCAGGGACACCAAACCTCCCTGAGCACCTTTTATTCCTCCTGATGTCCACCCTGAACTTCTCCTGGAGGAATTTGGGGCCATTTCCTCTTGTCCTGGTGTTCCCTGGGAGCAGATTTGGATCCCACCTGGCTCTGCTCTCCCATCAGGGAGTTGTGGGGTGAAAATTCCCCTCTGAACCTGGGACAGCTCCAAAGCTTGACCACCTTTTTATTCCTCCTCATGTCCATCCTGAACCTCTCCTGGCACAGCTCGGGGCCATTTCAAGGTTTGGGGAATGCAGGAAAAGGAAAACTGAGGCAGGGATGAGATGCTGAACTTTGGGATCTGGGAAGGTGGAAAAGGAGTCAGGGAATGGAAACTGAGGTAGGGATGGGATGCTGAATTTTGGGTTTTGGGGTCTCACCACTGTAAGAAGCCCAGTGCATGGGTGAGTAGCTGCTGTAGTCCAGAGACCCAAAAAAACTCCCCAAAAAACCCATAAAATCCCAAAAGAAACCCAAAAACCCCAAAAGTGAGAAGGACCATTTGGATTTTGGAGTGGATGAGGCTCTCACCACTGCAGGAGGCCCAGTGCATGGGTGAGTAGCTGCTGTAGTCCACAGATCCAAAAAAACGCCCAAAAAACCAGAAAAAAATCCAGAAAAAACACCAAAAAAACCTAAAAAAACTCATAAAATCCCAAAAAAACCCAAAAAAACCCCAAAAGAGAGAAGGACCATTTGGATTTTGGAGCGGATGAGGCTCTCACCACTGTAGGAGGCCCAGTGCATGGGCCAGTAGCCGCTGTAGTCCACGGACCCAAACAAAAAACCACCAAAAACCTATAAAACCCCCCCAAAAAAACCCCAAAAAACCCAAAAAAAAACCCCCAAAAGTGAGAAGGACCACTTGGATTTTGGAGCAGAGCAGGCTCTCACCACTGCAGGAGGCCCAGTGCATGGGCGAGTAGCCGCTGTAGTCCACGGACCCAAAAAAAACCCCAAAAAACCAGAAAAAAATCCAGAAAAAAACACCAAAAAACCCCAAAAAAACCCCAAAAGTGAGAAGGACCATTTGTATTTCGGAGTGGACGAGGCTCTCACCACTGTAGGAGGCCCAGTGCATGGGCAAGTAGCCGCTGTAGTCCACAGACCCAAAAAAACCCCACCAAAAACCCATAAAACCCCCCCAAAAAAACCCAGAAAAACCCAAAATCCCAGAAAAACAGGAGGACCATTTGTATTTTGGAGTGGATGAGGCTCTCACCACTGTAGGAGGCCCAGTGCATGAGCGAGTAGCCGCTGTAGTCCACGGACCCAAACAAAAACCCCCAAAAACCCATAAAATCCCAAAAAAACCTCCAAAAACCCCCAAAAGTGAGAAGGACCAGCTGGATTTCGGAGTGGATGAGGCTCTCACCACTGTAGGAGGCCCAGTGCATGGGCGAGTAGCCGCTGTAGTCCACAGACCCAAAAAAAGCCCAAAAACCCAGAAAAAATCCAGAAAAAACACCAAAAAACCCCCAAAAAACCCCAAAAGTGAGAAGGACCATTTGGATTTTGGAGCAGAGCAGGCTCTCACCACTGTAGGAGGCCCAGTGCATGGGTGAGTAGCCGCTGTAGTCCACGGACCCAAACAAAAAACCCCAAAAACCTATAAAACCCCAAAAAAAACCCAAAAAACCCCATAAAATCCCCCAAAACAAAACAAACAAACAAAAAAAAAACCCCAAAAGTGAGAAGGACCATTTGGATTTTGGAGCAGAGCAGGCTCTCACCACTGCAGGAGGCCCAGTGCATGGGCGAGTAGCCGCTGTAGTCCATCGCCAACCCAAAAAAACCCCCAAAAAAACCAGAAAAAATCCAGAAAAAAACACCAAAAAACCCCAAAAACCCCAAAAGTGAGAAGGACCATTTGGATTTTGGAGCAGAGCAGGCTCTCACCACTGCAGGAGGCCCAGTGCATGGGCGAGTAGCTGCTGTAGTCCACGGACCCAAAAAAAACCCAAAAAAACTCGAAAAAATCCAGAAAAAACCCCAAAAAAACCCCAAAAAAACCCCAAAAGGGAGAAGGACCATTTGGATTTTGGAGCTCTCACCACTGTAGGAGGCCCAGTGCATGGGCGAGTAGCCGCTGTAGTCCACCACGGCGTCCAGCGGGTCGGTGGAGAGCGCCGCCCGCAGCAGCGTCCGCAGCACCTCCAGGTGCCCGCAGGCCGAGGCGAAGTGGATCGGGGTGCGGCCCTTGAAGTCCCGGCACAGGACGAAGGCATCGTGGTCCAGCAGGGCAGCCAGGCAGTCCTCACAGCCAGTCACAGCCTGGGGGCACACAGACAGCCCTCTTCAGTGGGTTTTATAAAAAATTTTATTATATGTATATGTATATATATTTATATTTTTAATATTTTTTATATTTATATTTTGAATGTTTTTTATATTTTTCAGATTCTGTGCTGGCTTAGTGTGATGCCTCAGGCTTTAGGTTTTTATATTTTTTTATGTCTATATCTATATATCTATATATCTATATATATCCATATCTCTATCTATATATCTCTATCTATATATCTATGTATCTATATATCTATATATCTATATCTATATATTTTATATATTTTCATATCAATACAGATACATCGTGGTCCAGCAGGGCAGCCAGGCAGTCCTCACAGCCTGGGGGCACACAGACAGCCCTCTTCAGTGGATTTAAAAAAAAATTTATTATATGTATATATATTTATATTTTTTATATTTTTTATATTTTTTTATATTTCTGAATGTTTTTTCTATTTTTCAGATTCTGTGCTGGCTTAGTGTGATGCCTCAGGCTTTAGTTTTTTATATTTTTTTATGTCTATATCTATATATCTATATATATCCATATCTCTATCTATATATCTCTATCTATATATCTCTATATATCTCTATATATCTATGTATCTATATATCTATATATCTATATATCTATATCTATATATTTTATGTATCTCCATATCAATACAGATACATCGTGGTCCAGCAGGGCAGCCAGGCAGTCCTCACAGACACTCACAGCCTGGGGGCACACAGACAGCCCTCTTCAGTGGGTTTTTAAAAAATTTTATTGTATGTATATGTATACATATTTATATTTTTATATTTTTTATATTTTTGTATTTTTGAATGTTTTTTATATTTTCAGATTCTGTGCTGGCTTAGTGTGATGCCTCAGGCTTTAGTTTTTTATATTTTTTTATGTCTATATCTATATATCTATGTATCTATATATATCCATATCTATATATTTTATGTATATATAGATATTTTATATATATATATATATAAAATTTTTTTTTAATTTATTTATTTTAGCCAGGCAGTCCTCACAGCCAGTCACAGCCTGGGGGCACACAGACAGCCCTCTTCAGTGGATTTTTTAAAAATCACCTTTTATGGGGTCCAGATTCCGTGCTGGGTCAGGCTTTAATTTTTTACATTTTTATATACATATTTTTAATTATTTTTTATATTATCCAGATTCTCTGCTGTCTTAGTGTGATGTGTCAGGTTTTAGTTTTTTGTATTTTTTTATATCTCTACCTCTACCTCTATCTCTATATATCTACCTATACATATATATATCTATATATCTACATATCTATCTAGATAGATATCTATATATCTCTATATATTTATTTATATATATAGCTGTATCTATTTATATATATATCTATATATATATATTTATAGATCTCTTTATATATATCTCTATATATATATATCTACATATCTATATATCTCTATCTCTGTATCTAATCTATATCTATATCTATATCTATATCTATATCTATATCTATATCTTTATCTATATCTATATCTATATCTATATCTATCAATACCTATCTCTATCTTTATCTATTCTATATCTATCAATTTATATCTCTATCTATATATCTATATCTATATCTAATCTATATCTATCAATACCTATCTCTATCTATATCTATATCTATCAATACCTATCTCTATCTCTATCTCTATCTAATCTATATCTATTTATATCTCTATCTATATATCTATATCTATATCTAATCTATATCTATCAATACCTATCTATATCTATATCTATATCTAATCTATATCTATATCTATCAATACCTATCTATATCTAATCTATATCTGTATCTATCAATACCTATCTCTATCTCTAATCTATATCTATATCTATATCTCTCTATCTATCTCTCTCTCTATCTCTATCTAATCTATATCTATATCTAATCTCTATCTCTATATCTCTCTATCTCTATCTCTATCTCTATCTCTATCTATCTCTATCTAATCTATATCTATATCTATATCTAATCTCTATCTATCTCTATCTCTATCTCTATCTCTATCTCTATCTCTATCTCTATCTCTATCTCTATCTCTATCTCTATCTAATCTATATCTATATCTATATCTAATCTCTATCTCTATCTCTATATCTATCTCTATCTCTAGCTCTATCTAATCTATCTCTATCTCTAATCTCTCTCTCTATTTGTATTTTATCTCTGTCTAGCAGGAGCCCCCCGGCCCCCACTCACCCCCCGGTGCAGCGCCGTCCGGCCCCTCTTGTCGGCGGCGTCGGCCGTGGAGCCCTTGTCCAGCAGGAGATGGACACAGTCCACGTGGCCGTTCATGATGGCCAGCATCAGAGGGGTCCTGGAAGGGAAAAGGTGGGGAATTCATGGAGAGCATCAATGGAGGGGTTGGGATGGAGAATTCATGGGGAGCAATCAAGACCCTGGAGGGGTTGGGATGGAGAATTCATGGAGAGCATCAATGGAGGGTTGGGATGGAGAATTCATGGGGAGCATCAATGGAGGGGTTGGGATGGAGAATTCATGGGAAGCATCAAGAGTCTGGAGGGGTTGGGACGGAGAACTCATGGGGAGCATCAAGAGTCTGGAGGGGTTGGGATGGAGAATCCATGGAGAGCACCAAGACCCTGGAGGGGTTGGGATGGAGAATTCATGGGGAGCATCAAGAGTCTGGAGGGGTTGGGATGGAGAGTTCATGGAGAGCACCAAAGACCTGAGAAGGAAAAGGGATGGAAAATTCATGGAGAGCACCAAGACCCTGGAGGGGATGGGATGGAGAATTCATGGAGAGCACCAAGGACATGGAGGGAAAAGGGATGGAGGATTCATGGAGAGCATCAGAACCTGGAGGGGAAAGGGGTGGAGAATTCATGGAACCCACCAAGAACACAGAGGGTTGGGATGGTGGGAATGGAGAATTTATAGAGCCCACCAAAAGCCTGGAGGGGAAAGGGATGGGATGGAGAATTCATGGAGACCACCAAGAACCTGGAGGGGTTGGGGTGGAGAATTCATGGAGAGCACCAAGAGCCTGGAGGGGAAAGAGATGGGATGGAGAATTCATGGAACTGACAAAGAGCCTGGAAGGTTGGGATGGTTGGGATGGAGAATTTATAGAGCCCACCAAGAGCCTGGAGGGGCTGGGGTGGAGAATTCATGAAGACCACCAAGAGTCTGGAGGGGTTGGGACAATTGGGAATGGTGGTGAGGGACACACAAATGGAGGTGAAGGACAATCAGGAATGGTGCTGAGGGACACTTAGGATGGTGGTGGCACCTCTGGGTAAGATATCTGAGCAGCAAAAAATGGAAGGTTCTTGTGCAGAGGACGTGGGATGGACTGAGCACATCCCCCATTCCTCAGGAAGGAGCAGAAGAGCTGGGAAGGGTCAGGGGAAGCTCCTTTGGAACCATTTCCCTTCTCATGATCCCATCACCAAAAAACCAAATTAACTCAACAAATATCCCAAATTCCACCCCGTTTTGGCCGTGCTGGAGTTGCTGAGGGATCTCTCCTGGTCCTTATCTCAAGCTGGGACCTTCCAGCAGGTGTCCCTCCCTGTCCCAGGTGGCCCTGGTGGCTCTGGTGGCACTCACTGGCCGTGGATGTCCATGACGTCGGTGATGTCCGCCCGCTCGCCGCTGTCGATCAGGAGGTGCAGGGAATCCGTGTTCCCGTTGGCAGCTGGAATGGGAATGGGAGATGGAGGAGGAAAAGGGGAGGAGGAAAAAGGGAGGAGGAAAAGGGAGAGGAGGAAAATGGGAGAAGGAAATGGGAGGAGAAAATGGGAGGAGGAAAAAGGGAGGTGGAAAATGGGAGGAGGAAAAGGGAGGAGGAAAAGGGAGGAGGAAAAGAGCAAGGAGGAAAATGGGAGAAGGAAATGGGAGGAGAAAATGGGAGGAGGAAAAGGGAGGAGGAAAAGAGAGATAAGGCAGAGAGACAAGGAAGTGGGAGATGAGCAAAAGGGGAATGAGGGACAAGGCAAAGACAATGAAACCCCAAAAACCCCCAACCCCCCAGAAGAAACTCATCCCCCGGGGTTACTGGGTTCTGCTGAGCCCTGTCCCCATCCCTTCCAGGACCCAGAACCCTTCAGGAACCCTCCCAAGACACTTCCAGAACCTGCAGGAGCCCAGAACCCCTCAGAAACCCTTCCAGAACCTTCCCAGAACACCCCAAGAACCCTCCCAGGACCCTCCCAAGTCACTTTGGGAACCCTTCCAAGACCCACAGGAGCCCAGAACCCCAGAGGAACCCTCCCAGAACCTTCCCAGAACACCCTGAGAACCCTCCCAGAACCCTCCCAAGTCACTTTGGGAACCCTTCCAAGACCCACAGGAGCCCAGAACCCCTGAGGAACCCTCCCAGAACCCTCCCAGGACCTTTCCAAGTCACTTTGGGAACCCTTCCAAGACCTGCAGGAGCCCAGAACCCCTCAGGAACCCTCCCAGAACCCTCCCTGGACCTTTCCAAGTCACTCTGGGAACCCTTCCAAGACCCACAGGAGCCCAGAACCCCAGAGGAACCCTCCCAGAACCCTCCCAGAACCCTCCCAAGTCACTTTGGGAACCCTTCCAGAACCCACAGGAGCCCAGAACCCCTGAGGAACCCTGCCAGGTGCCACCTGCAGCGTGGAGAGGTGTCCACTTCCTCTTCCTCTCCTTGACCAGGGCGGAGGCGCCGTGGCTGGTGAGCACCTGCACGCACTCGCTGGCGCCGCGCTCCGTGGCCAGGTAGAGCGCGGTGCGGCCCTTGTGGTCCCGCACGTCCAGGTTCACCAACGTCTCAGCCAGAGCCTTGAGGGCTTCACAGTGACCATTGTAGGCCTGGGGACAGGGGACACGCAGGTGGCACGTGGAAGTGTCCCTCAGGTACCTAAAGGGTCCCTCAGGTACCCAAAGTGTCCTTCAGGTAACCAGAAATGTCCCCCAGGTACCCAAAGTGTCCTTCAGGTACCCAAAGTGTCACTGAGGTACCCAAAGTGTCCTTCAGGTACCCAAAGTGTCCCTCAGGTACCCAAAGTGTCCTTCAGGTACCCAAAGTGTCCTTCAGGTAACCAGAAATGTCCCCCAGGTACTCAGAGTGTCCCTCAGATAGCTGGAGTGTTCCTTGGGTAGTCAAAGTGTCACCCAGTGACCCAAAGTGTCCCCCAGGCAGCCAAAGTGTCCTTCAGGTACCCAAAGTGTCCCCCTGGCAGCCAAAGTGTCCCTCATGTAACCAGAAATGTCCCCTGGGTACCCAAAGTGTCCTTCAGCTACCCAAAGTGTCCCTCAGGTAGCCAGAAATGTCCCCTCCTGCACCGAGAAGTGTCTCCCAAAGTACCCCCTAAGCACCCAGAAATGTCCCCACCAGAAATGTCTCCTCCAGAACCCTTCGAGGACCCAGAACACCCCAAGAACCCTTCCAGGACCCTTCCAGGACCTTTCCAGAACCCTCCCAAGACACTGTGGGAACCCTTTCAGGACCTGCAGGAGCCCAGAACATCCTGGAAAACCTTCCAGGACCCAGCAGGAGCCCAGGACACCCTGAGAACCCTTCCAGGACCCTCCTAGGACACTCCAGAACCCTTCCAGGACCCTCCCAAGACACTGTGGGAACCCTTTCAGGACCTGCAGGAGCCTAGAACATTCTGGAAATCCTTGCAGGACACAGCAGGAGCCCAGAACACCTTGAGAACCCTTCCAGGACCCTCCTAGGACACTCCAGAACCATTCCAGGACACCACCAGAACCCTCCCAGGACCCTCAGCAATGCTTCCAGGACCCAGCAGGAGCCCAGGACACCCCGAAAACCCTTCCAGGACCCTCCCAAGCCACCCCAGAATCCTTCCAGGACCTGCAGGAGCCCAGAACCCCTCAGGAACCCTTCCAGGACCCGCAGGCACTCACAGCTAAGTGCAAAGGGCTGACTGGAACGGTGCTTTCCACATCCTCCAGGCAGTTAAAGGACATTTCCAGGAGCTGCAAGGACAAAACCCCAAATCCAGAACTGACCCCAGAGCTCCCCAAATCCGCCCTGAGCTGCAGAAGGGCAAAAACCCCAAAAATTCCCAAAACTCTGACCCCAAAACCCCAAAAACTCCAAAAATCCCAACCCAAAACCCCAAAAACTCCCAAAACTCTGACCCAAAACCCCAAAAAATCCAAAAATCCCAACCCAAAACCCCAAAAACTCTGACCCCAAAACCCCAAAAACTCTGACCCCAAAATCCTCAAAATTCCAACCTCAAAACCCCAAAAACTCCACAAACTCTGACACTCAAACCCCAAAACTCTGACCCCAAAAAGTCTCAAAACTCCAACCCCAAAACCCCAAAACCTCCAGAAACTCCAACCCCAAGACCCCAAAAACTCCAAAAATCCCAACCCAAAACCCCAAAAACTCTGACCTCAAAACCCCAAAAACTCCAAAAACTCTGACCCCAAAACCCCAAAAAATCCAAAAATCCCAACCCAAAACCCCAAAAACTCCGACTCCAAAACCCCAAAACCTTTGACCCCAAAACCCTCAAAATTCCAACCTCAAAACCCCAAAAACTCCAAAAACATTTCCTGGGGATATTTTCCCCCATTCCTGGGGATATTTTCCCCCTTTCCTGGAGGTGTTTTCCCCCATTTCCTGGCTCATTTCCCCCCATTTCTGGGGGTGTTTTCCCCATTTCTGGGGGTGTTTTCCCCCATTTCCTGGGGATATTTTCCCCCATTTCTGGGGCTGTTTTCCCCTATTTCCTTAGGTGTCTTTTCCCCATTTTTGGGGCTGTTTTCCCCATTTCCTGGGGATATTTTTCCCCATTCCTGGGGATATTTTTCCCCATTTTTGGGGCTGTTTTCCCCCTTTCCTGGGGATATTTTTCCCCATTCCTGGGGGTACTTTCCCCTATTTCCTGGGGATATTTTTCCCCTATTTTCTGGGGATATTTTTCCCCATTCCTGGAGGTGTTTTTCCCCAGTTTCTGGGGCTGTTTTCCCCCATTCCTGGGGATATTTTCCCCCTTTCCTGGAGGTGTTTTCCCCCATTTCCTGGCTCATTTCCCCCCATTTCTGGGGGTGTTTTCCCCCCATTTCCTGGGCATATTTTCCCCAATTTCTGGGGTTGTTTTCCCCATTTCTGGGGTGTTTTCCCCCCATTTCCTGGGGATATTTTTCCCCATTCCTGGAGGTGTTTTCCCCCATTTCTGGGGCTGTTTTTCCCATTTCCTTAGTTGTCTTTTCCCCTTTCCTGAAGGTGTTTTCCCCATTTCCTGGCTCATTTCCCCCCATTTCTGGGGGTGTTTTCCCCCCATTTCCTGGGGATATTTTCCCCAATTTCTGGGGCTGTTCCCCCCATTTCTGGGGGTGTTTTCCCCCCATTTCCTGGGCATATTTTCCCCATTTCTGGGGCTGTTTTCCCCTATTTCCTTAGGTGTCTTTTCCCCATTTTTGGGGCTGTTTTCCCCATTTCCTGGGGATATTTTTCCTCATTCCTGGGGATATTTTTCCCCATTTTTGGGGCTGTTTTCCCCCTTTCCTGGGGATATTTTTCCCCATTCCTGGGGGCATTTTCCCCTATTTCCTGGGGATATTTTCCCCCATTCCTGGGGGTGTTTTCCCCCATTCCTGGGGCTGTTTTCCCCTATTTCCTGGGGGTGTTTTCCCCATTCCTGGGGATATTTTCCCCCTTTCCTGGAGGTGTTTCCCCCCATTTCCTGGCTCATTTCCCCCCATTTCTGGGGTGTTTTCCCCCCATTTCCTGGGGATATTTTCCCCAATTTCTGGGACTGTTTTCCCCATTTCTGGGGGTGTTTTCCCCCATTTCCTGGGGATATTTTCCCCATTCCTGGAGGTGTTTTCCTCCATTTTTGGGGCTGATTTCCCCTATTTCCTTAGGTGTCTTTTCCCCTTTCCTGGAGGTGTTTCCCCCCATTTCCTGGCTCATTTCCCCCCATTTCTGGGGGTGTTTTCCCCCCATTTCCTGGGGATATTTTCCCCCATTTCTGGGACTGTTTTCCCCTATTTCTGGGGGTGTTTTCCCCCATTTTTGGGGCTGTTTTCCCCTATTTCCTTAGGTGTCTTTTCCCCTTTCCTGGGGATATTTTTCCCCATTCCTGGAGGTGTTTTCCCCCATTTTCTGGGGATATTTTCTCCCATTCCTGGGGCTGTTTTCGCCCATTTTTTGGGGCTGTTTTCCCCTATCTCCTTAGGTGTCTTTTCCCCATTCCTGGGGGCATTTTCCCCTATTTTCTGGGGGCATTTTCCCCTATTTTCTGGGGATATTTTTCCCCATTCCTGGAGGTGTTTTTCCCCAATTTCTGGGGCTGTTTTCCCCCATTCCTGGGGATATTTTCCCCCATTCCTGGAGGTGTTTTCCCCCATTTTTGGGGCCGATTTCCCCTCTCCTGCAGCCCTCACCAGCTCGAGGTTCTGCCGGTTGCCGTAGGCGGCCGCGTAGTGGACGGCGGTGTAGCCCTGCTTGTCCCGCAGGGAGGGGTCAGCACCGTTGTCCAGCAGGAATTCCAGACAGCTAAAATTGAGGAAAAAAAAAAGCCAAAAATCCCAGTAAATTCCCATTAAAATCCCAGCAAAATCCCAGGAAAATTCCCAGAAAAATCTCAGCAAAATCGCTATCAAATTCGCAGCAATATTCCCAGTAAATTTTAGCATATTCCCAGAAAATTCCCATTAAATGCCCAGTAAATTCACAGCTAATTCCCATTAAATTCCCAGTAAAATCCCATCAAATTCCCAGTAAAATCCCAGTAAATTCCCAGTAAAATCCCAGTAAACAATTCCCAGTAAAATTCCCATTGAATTCCCAGCAAATTCACTTTAAATTCCCAGCAAAATTCCCAGCAAATTCCTAGTATGTTCCCAGCAAATTTCAGTAAAATCCCAGTACATTCCCATTAAAATCCCAGCAAAATCCCAGGAAAATTCCCAGAAAAATCTCAGCAAAATCGCTATCAAATTCCCAGCAATATTCCCAGTAAAATCCCAGTAAATTTTAGCATATTCCCAGAAAATTCCCATTAAACGCCCAGTAAATTCACAGTTAATTCCCAGTAAATTCCCATCAAATTCCCAGTAAAATCCCAGTAAACAATTCCCAGTAAAATTCCCATTGAATTCACAGCAAATTCACTTTAAATTCCCAGCAAAATTCCCAGCAAAATTCCCAGCAAATTCCTAGTATGTTCCCAGCAAATTTCAGTAAGATCCCAGTAAATTCCCATTAAAATCCCAGCAAAATCCCAGTAAAATTCCCAGAAAAATCTCAGCAAAACCGCTATCAAATTCCCAGCAATATTCCCAGTAAAATCCCAGTAAAATCCCAGCAGATTCCCAATTAATTCTCAGTAAATTTTCTGCAAAATTCTCAGCAAATTCCCAGTTAAATCCCAGTTAATTCCCAGTTAAACCCCAGTTAATTCCCAGTTAAATCCCAATCCATTCCCAATCCATTTCCAGTTAACCCCAGCCCATTCCCAGTTGAATCCCAATTAAATCCCAGTTAATTCCCAGTTAAACCCCAGTCCATTCCCAGTTAAATCCCAGTCCATTCCCCAGTTAAACCTCAGTTCATTCCCAGTTAAATCCCAATCCATTCCAAATCCATTTCCAGTTGGATCCCAGTTCAGTCCCAGTTCATTCCCAGTTAACCCCAGTCCATTCCCCAGCTGGATCCCAGTTCAATCCCAGTTCATTCCCAGTTAAATCCCAGTCCATTCCCCAGTTGGATCCCAGTTAAACCTCAGTTCATTCCCAGTTAAATCCCAATCCATTCCCAATGCATTTCCAGTTGGATCCCAGTTAAATCCCAGTTAATTCCCAGTTAACCCCAGTCCATTCCCCAGTTGGATCCCAGTTCAATCCCAGTTAATTCCCAGTTAACCCCACTCCATTCCCCAGCTGGATCCCAGTTAAATCCCAGTTCATTCCCAGTTAACCCCAGTCCATTTCCCAGTTGGATCCCAGTTAAATCCCAGTTCATTCCCAGTTAAATCCCAATCCATTCCCCAGTTGGATCCCAGTTAAATCCCAGTTCATTCCCAGTTAACCCCAGTCCATTCCCCAGCTGGATCCCAGTTCAATCCCAGTTCATTCCCAGTTAACCCCAGTCCATTCCCCAGTTGGATCCCAGTTAAACCTCAGTTCATTCCCAGTTAAACCCCAGTTCATTCCCAGTTAAACCTCAGTTCATTCCCAGTTAAACCCCAGTTAATTCCCAGTTAACCCCAGTCCATTCCCCAGTTAAATCCCAGTTCATTCCCAGTTAACCCCAGTCCATTCCCCAGCTGGATCCCAGTTCAATCCCAGTTCATTCCCAGTCCATCCCAGTCCTCACAAGAACGCCTCCTTCAGCCTCGACTCCTTCAGGGGCTCCTCCTCGCTGGGTCCTGAGTGAGCCTCGGCTCTGAAACGGCACCGGGGACACCACGGTGACAATGGGGACAATGACAGTGCCCATGGGGACACCCCTGTGCCACCCTCAGTGCCACCAGCGCCACCGCGGGTCAGTGACAGTGCCCACGGGGACACCCCTGTGCCACCATGGGTCAGTGACAGCGACCACAGGGACACCCCCCGTGTCACCACCAGTGCCACCTCAGGCTGGTGACAGTGCCCCTGGTGAGCCAGGGTGCCCTCCCAGTGTCATTAGTGCCACCTGGGGCTGGTGACAATGCCCGCAGTGCCCCTAGGGTGCCCTCCCAGTGCCCCCAGTGCCACCTGGGACTGATGCCAGTGCCCCCAGGTGCCACCTGAGGTTGGTGACAGTGCTCCCAGTGCCATCTGGGGCTGGTGACAATGCCCACAGTGCCCCCAGGGTGCCCTCCCAGTGCCATTAGTGCCACCTGGGATTGGTGCCAGTGCCATTAGTGCCACCTGGGGCTGGTGCCAGTGCCCCCAGGGTGCTCTCCCAGTGCCCCCAGTGCCACCTGGAATTGGTGCCAGTGCCCCCAGTGCCACCTGAGGTTGGTGCCAGTGCCCCCAGTGCCACCTGGGGCTGGTGACAATGCCCGCAGTGCCCCCAGGGTGCCCTCCCAGTGCCCCCAGTGCCACCTGGGGCTGGTGACAATGCCCACAGTGCCCCCAGGGTGCCCTCCCAGTGCCCCCAGTGCCACCTCAGGCTGGCACCAGCACCCCCAGGTGCCCTCACCTGCGGTAGGTGTCGGAGGCAGCCGCGTAGTGCAGGGCCGTGCAGCCTTTGCCGTCGGCCTCGTTGACGGTGGCCCCGGCTGTCACCAGTGTCACCGTGCACTGGTAGCTGCCGTTGGCCGCCGCGTAGTGCAGGGGGGTCCTGGGGACACGGCAGGGGACAAAGGGCTCAGGAACCCACCCGGAGCTCTGCGGACCTGCCGGGACCTGCAGGAGCTCAGCAAACCCCCAGAGCCCTGCCAGGACCCAGCAGGAGCTCAGAACATTCTGGAAACCCTTCCAGGACACCTCAAGAACCCTTCCAGGACCTGCAGGTGCCCAGCACACCCCCAGAACCCTTCCAGGACCCAGAACACCTCATGAACCCTTCCAGGACCCAGAACACCTCATGAACCCTTCCAGGACCCTCCCAGGATACCCCAGGATACCCTAGGGATCTTCCAGGGCCCAGAAGGAGCTCAGAACATTCTGGAAACCCTTCCAGGACCCTCCCAGGACACCTCAAGAACCCTTCCAGGACCTGCAGGTGCCCAGCACACCCCCAGAACCCTTCCAGGACCCAGAACACCTCATGAACCCTTCCAGGACCCTCTCAGGACACCCCCAGAACCCTTCCAGGACCCAGAACACCTGATGAACCCTTCCAGGACCTGCAGGAGCCCAGAATACCCCCAGAACCCTGCCAGGACCCAGCAGGAGCTCAGAACATTCTGGAAACCCTTCCAGGACCCTCCCAGAACACTCCAAGAACCCTTCCAGGACCTGCAAGAGCCCAGAACACCTCGAGAACCCTGCCAGGACCCTCGAGGACACTTTGGGACCCTTCCAGGACCTTCCCAGGACACTTTGGGACCCTGCCAGGACCCGCACCTGGGGGTGTCCCCAGCAGGAGCGTTGGTGGCCCTCAGAAACCCAGAAATGTCCCCAACCCTGATCTAAAATTTGGGGACACTGAGATGTCCCCAGCCAGGTGGCCCCGATTTGAAATTTGGGGACATTGGGATGTCCCCGCCCAGGTGTCCCCAGGTGTCCCCAGGTGTCCCCAATTTGAGATTTGGGGACATTGAAATGTCCCTGCCCAAGAGTCCCCAGGTGGCCCCAGTTTGGGATTTGGGGACACCGGGATGTCCCCGCCCAGGTGGCTTCAATTTGAGATTTGGGGACATTGAGATGTCCCTGCCAGGTGGCCCTGATCTGGGATTTGGGGACACTGGGATGTCCCCGCCCAGGTGTCCCCAGGTGTCCCCAGATGTCCCCAATTTGGGATTTGGGGACATTGAGATGTCCCTGCCAGGTGGCCCCGATCTGGGATTTGGGGACATTGAGATGTCCCTGCCCAGGTGGCCCCGATCTGGGATTTAGGGACATTGGGATGTCCCTGCCCAAGAGTCCCCAGGTGTCCCCAGGTGTCCCCAGTTTGGGATTTGGGGACACCAGAAGTCCCAGACGAGGTGGCCCCGATCTGGGATTTGGGGACACTGAGATGTCCCTGCCAGGTGGCCCCGATTTGGGATTTGGGGACACTGAGATGTCCCTGCCCAGGTGGCCCCGATTTGAGATTTGGGGACATTGAGATGTCCCCGTCCAGGTGTCCCCAGGTGTCCCCAGGTGTCCCCAGGTGTCCCCAGGTGTCCCCGCTCACCTCCCGAACTTGTCCCTCCTCCGCAGGTCGGCGCCGCTGCTCAGCAGCAGGTTCAGACATTCAACGTTCCTGCAGGGGACAGGGACACAGGAGTGTCACCAGGCCACCCCGAGTGTCACCGGGCCAGTCAGAGTGTCACCGTGTCACCCAAAGTGTCCTTCAGGTAACCAGGAATGTCCCCATTCCACCCAGAGTGTCCCCATGTCACCCAAAGTGTCCCCCAGGGACCCAAAGTGTCACCAGGCCACCCAGAAATGTCCCTCAGGTAATCAGTGTCACCATGTCACCCAAACTGCCCTTCAGGGACCCAGAAATGTCCCCATTCCACCCAGAGTGTCCCCATGTCACCCAAAGTGTCCTTCAGGTAACCAGAAATGTCCCTCAGGTAACCAGAGTGTCCCCATGTCACCCAAACTGCCCTTCAGGGACCCAGAAATGTCCCCATTCCACCCAGAGTGTCACCATGTCACCCAAACTGCCCTTCAGGGACCCAGAAATGTCCCCATTCCACCCAGAGTGTCCCCATGTCACCCAAAGTGTCACCAGGCCACCCAGAAATGTCCCTCCCAGAAGTGTCACCCCCAGAACGCTTCCACCTTTCTACTCCTGCTCTGAGCAGGTCCGTGGCCTCGCTCAGAGCACTGTCCCCAAATGTCCCCAGGCTGTCCCCAAATGTCCCCATCCTCTGGAAACAGCAGTGTGCAGACAGGTCCTGCCCAGGTTGTGGGGCTGTCCCTATGTCCCCATGTCCCCAGGCTGTTCCAGGGCCATCCCCAGCCTATCCCCAGGTTATCCCCATGTCCCCAGGTGTCCCCAGGTGTCCCCAAATGTCCCACCCTCCGGAAGCAGCAGCGTGCAGACAGGTCCTGCCCAGGTTGTCGGGGTTATCCCCATGTCCCCACATCCCCATGTCCCTAGGCTGTCCCCAGGCTATCCCAAGGCTACCCCCAGGTTATCCCCATGTCCCCAGGTGTCCCCAAGTGTCCCCAGGTGTCCCCACCCTCCGGAAGCAGCAGCGTGCAGACAGGTCCTGCCCGGGTTGTGGGGCTGTCCCCATGTCCCCAGACTGTTCCAGGGCCATCCCCAGCCTATCCCCAGGTTATCCCCATGTCCCCAGGTGTCCCCAGGGTCCCCAGGTGTCCCCAATGTCCCCACCCTCCGGAAGCAGCAGCGTGCAGACAGGTCCTGCCCAGGTTGTCGGGGGTGTTGATGTCGAAGCCGGCGCTCAGCACGTGCTCGTTGCTCAGCGAGGACACGATGCTGTACAACTGACCTGGGGGTGGCACCGGGCTCACCTGGCTGTCCCCAAGGGCCACCCGGGCGGGGCTGGCACGGGGACAGGGCGGGGAGGGTCACCTGAGGAAAGCAGCTTGCGACAACAGTCGGAGAACCCGAAGAGAACGGCCAAGTGCAGGGGGAACATGTCGTGGATGCCGCGCCTGCGGGGACACTTTGGGGTCAGGAATTTTGGGGATTTTGGGATTGAAAACCTCCCCAAGGTGCTGCCAGCAGGAGATGGAGCCTGTGGGAAGGGGTTTAGGCACTTCTTTGGGGTCTCGGGCTCCTTGGGCAGCTCTTCTGTCCTGGTGAGATCCCACCAGGGCTGGGTCCGAGGTATTTTCCACCCTCATTCCACAATCCCACAGCTGCAACCCTGGAAACCCTTCCAGGACCCAGCAGGAGCCCAGAACATTCTGGAAACCACTCCAGGATCCTCCCAGGACACTTTGGGAACCCTTCCAGGAGCTTAGAATATTCTGGAAACCCTTCCAGGACCCAGCAGGACCCAGAACATTCTAGAAACTCTTCCAGGATCCTCCCAGGATACCCCAGAACCCCTTCCAGGACCCAGAAGAAGCCCAGAACATTCCGGAAACCACTCCAGGATCCTCCCAGGACACTTTGGGAACCCTTCCAGGAGCTTAGAACACTCTGGAAACCCTTCCAGGACCCAGAATATTCTGGAAACCCTTCCAGAACATCCCAGAACCCCTCCAGGACCCAGCAGGAGCCCAGAACATTCTGGAAACCCTTCCAGGACCCACCCAGAACACTCTGGAAACTCTTCCAGAACCTTCCCAGGAAACTCTGGGAACCCTCCCAGGACCCACCCAGAACACTCTGGAAACCCTTCCTGGACCCAGAACATTCTGGAAACCCTTCCAGAACCCACCCAGAACACTCTGGGAACCCTTCCAGGACCCAGAACATTCTGGAAACCCTCCCGGGACCCAGCCAGAACACTCTGGAAACCCTTCCAGGACCCAGAACATTCTGGAAGCCCTTCCAGAACCCTCCCAGAACACCCCAGAACCCTTCCAGGACCGAGCAGGAGCCCAGAACACCCCAGAAACCCTCCCAGAACCCACCCAGAACACTCTGGAAACCCTTCCAGGACCCAGAACATTCTGGAAACCCTCCCGGGACCCACCCAGAAGGTTCTGGAAGGGGCAGCCCGGGCTCACCTGGCAGTGTCAGCACCATTGGTCATTAACGTACTAATTAGCAGCTCGTGGCCGTATCTAGCAGCGACGTGCAGGGGGGTGTTGCCGTACTTGTCAGCACAGTCGATCTCACTGCCTGCGGGGGAGAGGCTCTGCTCTGCTCCAGAACATTCTGGGATCCGAAATCCCGGAATTCTGGCGGGAATTCCCACCCCGGGGACGGATCCCGGCTCAAAAATCCCGGAATTTCCAAACCAGGGACAGCCCCAAACCCAAAATCCTGGGATTCCCATCCGAGATCCAAAATCCCAGAATTTCCAAACCAGGGACAAATCCGGGCTCAAAAATCCCAGAGTTTCCAAACCAGGGACAAATCCGGGCTCTGAAATCCCGGAATTCCCACCCCAAATTCAACAATCCCAGAATTCCCACGCCCAGGGACAAATCTGGGCTCAAAAATCCCAGAATTTCTAAACCAGGGACAGCCCCAAATCCAATATCCTGGGATTCCCATCCGAGATCCAAAATCCCAGAATTTCCAAACCAGGGACAAATCTGGGCTCAAAAATCCCAGAATTTCCAAACCAGGGACAGCCCCAAACCCAAAATCCTGGGATTCCCATCCGAGATCCAAAATCCCAGAATTTCCAAACCAGGGACAAATCCGGGCTCTGAAATCCCGGAATTCCCACCCCAGATTCAACAATCCCGGAATTTCCATCCCAGGGACGGATCCAGGCTCCAAAATCCTGGAATTTCCAAATCAGGGACAGCCCCAAACCCAAAATCCTGGGATTCCCATCCGAGATCCAAAATATTGGAATATTGAAAGATCTGATGGGAATATTCCAATTTTGTG
Source organism: Diglossa brunneiventris (assembly GCA_019023105.1). NCBI lineage: Eukaryota > Metazoa > Chordata > Aves > Passeriformes > Thraupidae > Diglossa > Diglossa brunneiventris. Next base: position 863,494 of record CM032381.1, read on the forward strand.
ACAGGAATATTGGGAAAAATACCACAAGAGCCCCGCTGGGGATTTTGGGTGACGACTTGGGAAGGTCTGAACCCCTTCCCTGAGCACCCAGGAGGTGCTGGAAGCTCCAGGAAAATTTGGGATCAGCCGGGAAGGCGGCGCTGACCGTTCTGGATGAGGATCTGCGAGCGCGTGAACCGTCCGTGGATCGCCGCCATGTGCAGGGGGCTCTTCCCTTCCTTGCTCTGCAACAACGCCCCAGGAGGGGCTCTGACACACCCCAAAACACCCCAAAAACACCCCAAAAACCCAACAATGCCCCCAGGAGGGGCTCAGACACACCCCAAAAACCCAAAACCACCCCAAAAACCCAAAACCATCCCAAAAACCACAACAACGCCCCCAGGAGTGGCTCAGACACACCCCAAAAACCCAAAACCACCCCAAAAACCAGCAACGCCCCCAGGAGGGGCTCAGCTACAGCCCAAAACACCACAAAAACCCAAAACCACCCCAAAAACCCAAAACCACCCCAAAAAACACAACAATGCCCCCAGGAGGGGCTCAGACACACCCTAAAAACCCAAAACCACCCCAAAAACCCAAAACCATCCCAAAAACCACAACAACGCCCCCAGGAGTGGCTCAGACACACCCTAAAAACCCAAAACCACCCCAAACCCCAAAACCACCCCAAAAATCCAAAACCACCCCAAAAACCACAGCAACGCCCCCAGGAGGGGCTCAGCCACACCCCAAAAACCCAAAACCACCCCAAAAACCCAACAATGCCCCCAGGAGGGGCTCAGCCACACCCTAAAAACCCAAAACCACCCCAAAAACCCAAAACCACCCCAAAAACCCAACAACGCCCCCAGGAGGGGCTCAGCCACACCCCAAAACCTTCCCCATCCCTCCAACCCCAAAATCTTGAGGTTTCCTCACCTGTAACCACATCCCAACACCCCCTGACCCCAACCCCGAGGTGCCCACCTGGAAGTTGACCCCAAGACCCCATAACCCCGATGTTCCCACCTGGAAGTTGACCCCATAACCCCAACCCTGATGTTCCCGCCTGGAAGTCGACCCCAAGACCCCAACCCCAATGTGCCCACCTGGAAGTTGACCCCAAGACCCCATAACCCCGATGTTCCCACCTGGATGATGACCCCAAGACCCCAACCCCGAGGTGCCCACCTGGAAATTGACCCCATAACCCCAAGCTGCCCACCTGGAAATTGACCCCAAAACCCCCTGAGCCCATAACCCCGAGGTGCCCACCTGGAAATTGACCCCATAACCCCAACCCTGATGTTCCTACCTGGAAGTCGACCCCAAGACCCCATAACCCCATAACCCCGAGGTGCCCACCTGGAAGTCGACCCCAAGACCCCAACCCCGATGTGCCCACCTGGAAGTTGACCCCATAACCCCGAGGTGCCCACCTGGAAGTTGACCCCAAGACCCCAACCCCGAGGTGCCCACCTGGAAATTGACCCCAAAACCCCCTGACCCCATAACCCCGAGGTGCCCACCTGGAAGTTGACGTCGGCGCCGTTGTTGACGAGGATCTCGAGGCACAGGGCGCCGTTGGTGGAGACGGCGGCGAAGTGCAGGGGGGTGAAGCCCTTCTCGTTGGGCTGGTTGACGTTGGCGCCCACGTTCACCAGCTCGTTGGCCACCGCGTCCTGCCCCATGTAGCAGGCGATGTGCAGCGCCGTGTTCCCGAAGGAGTTGGGCTCGTCGATCTGCGGGACATGTGGGGGGTGTGGGGTTTGGGGGGTTTGTGGGGTTTGGGGGGTCTGTGGGGTCTGTGGGGTTTGTGAGGTCTGAGAGGTCAACAGGGGCTGTGGGAGTTGGGCTCGTCGATCTGCGGGACACGAGGAGGGTGCGGGGTTTGGGGGGTCTGTGGGGTTTGTGGGGTCAACAGGGGCTGTGGGAGTTGGGGGCTCAATGGGGTCTGTGGGGTTTGTGAGGGCCATGGGGTCAATGGGGTCTGTGGGAGTTGGGCTCGTCGATCTGCGGGACACGAGGAGGGTGTGGGGTTTGGGGGGTCTGTGAGGTTTGGGGGGTTTGTGGGTTTGTGAGGGCTGTGGGGCCAACGGGGTCTGTGGGAGTTGGGGGCTCAACGGGGTCTGTGGGGTCTGAGGGGCTTGTGAGGTCTGTGGGGTTTGTGGGAGTTGGGCTCGTTGATCTGCGGGACACGCGGGGGGTTGTGGGGTTTGGGGGTCTGTGGGGTCTGTGGGAGTTGGGCTCGTCGATCTGTGGGACATGCAGGGAGTTGTGGGGTTTGGGGGGTCTGAGGGGTTTGGGGGGGTTGTGCGGTCAATGGGGTCTGTGGGGGCTGGGGGGTCAATGGGGTCTGTGGGGTCCATGGGGTCTGTGGAGGCTATGGGGTTTGTGGGGTCCATGGGGTTTGTGGGGTCTGTGGTGGTTGTGGGGTCTGTGGTGTCCATGGGGTCTCTGGGGGCTGTGGGGTCTATAGGATCTGTGGGGGCGGTGGGATCCATGGGGTCTGTGGGGTCAACAGGGTCTGTGGGAGCTGTGGGGTCAATGGGGTCTGTGGGGCCTGTGGAGCCAATGAGGTCTTTGAGGTCTGTGGGGTCTGTGAGACACACGAGGGCTGTGGGGTCTGTGGGATCCCTGGGGTCTGTGGGATCCATGGGGTCTGTGGGATCCCTGGGGTCTGTGGGGTCCATGGGATCCATGGGGTCTGTGGGGTCTGTGGGGGCTGTGGTGTCCATGGCATCTGTGGGATCTGTGGGGTCTGTGGGGTCCATGGGATCCGTGGAGTCTGTGGGGTCTGTGAGATCTGTGGGGGCTGTGAGATCTGTGGGGGCTGTGGTATCCATGGGGTGTGTGGGATCTGTGGGGTCCAGGGGATCCACGGGGTCTGTGAAGTTTGGGGGTTCCAGACGGGGAAAGGTGGATGAGGAGAGCCCAAAGCTTCTGTCACCACCCAGAGGGAAGGAATTTGTTTCCTTGGACTTTGTGAGGAGCAAAGCCCACAAGATTTGGGATTTAAAAAGGGAAAAAGGCAGCTGAGAACCACCCAGGGCTCCTGGAACCACCCGGGGGAAAGAATTTGGTTCCTTGATCTCAGGGACCAACAAAATCCAGAGGATTTGGGATTTAGGAGGGAAAAGGACGGCTGAGAACCACCCAGGGCTCCTGTCACTGCTCAGGGTGATGGAATTTGGATCTGTGGAAATGATGAAGTCCAAAGGATTTGAGATTTAGACAGGAAAAGGCAACCAAGAACCACCCAGGGGGAAGGAATTTGGTTCCTTGATCTCAGGGATCAACAAAACCCACAGGATTTAGGATTTGGGAAGGAAAAAGGCAGCTGAGAACCACCCAGGGCTCCTGGAACCACCCAGGGGGAAGGAATTTGGTTAACTGGACTTTGTGAGGAGCAAAGCCCACAAGATTTGGGATTTCAGAAGAAAAAAGGCAGCTGAGAACCACCCAGGGCTCCTGCTCAGGGTGACAGAATCTGGATCTGCGGAAACGCTGAATTTGGGATTTGGAACTTTGGGATCCACCAAGGTTTCTGCCAGCACCCGAAGCTCCTGCCACCACGTGTGCAGCTCCAGTCCCACCTGGAGCCACCTGGGCTCTCACCTCCACGCCCAGCCTGAGGAGGTGACGCACGACCTCGATCTGGCCGCTGGCGGCCGCCGTGTGCAGCAGCGTGTAACCCTTCCTGTCCTTGCACATGACATCGGCCCCGCGGGCCACCAGCAGCTTCAGCACCTCCAGGTGACCTGCGGGGACAGCTGTGACAGCAACGGGGACAACGGGGACACTGGGGACAACGGGGACAACGGGGAGACCAGGGACAATGGGGACATGAGGGACACTGGGGAGATGGGAGATGCTGGGGAGATGGGGACACCAAGGAGATGGGGGACACCAGGGAAATGAAGGACACCAGGGACATGGAGGACACCAAGGAGATGAGGGACATTGAAGAGGTGGGGGACATCAGGGAGATGGGGGACACTGGGGAGATGAAGGACACTGAGGACATGGGGGACACCAGGGAGATGGGGAACATCAGGGAGGTGGGGGACAGCAGGGAGGTGGGGACTAGTGGGGAGATGGGGGACAATGAGGACATGGGGGACACTGGGGAGATGGGGACACCAAGGAGATGGGGGACACTGGGGAAATGGGGCACTGAGGAGATGGGGACACTGGGGAGATGGGGAGAAATGGGGAGATGGGGAGAAATGGAGAGATGGGGACACTGGACAGATGGGGGACACCGGGGACATGGGGACACCAAGGAGATGAGGGACACTGGGGAGATGGGGACACTGGGGAGATGGGGACACCAGGGAGATGGGGGACACCAGGGACATGGGGACACCAAGGAGATGGGGACACCGGGGAGATGGGGAGAAATGGAGAGATGGGGACACCAAGGAGATGAGGGACACTGGGGAGGTGGAGGACATCAGGGAGATGGGGACACCAGGGAAATGGAGGACACCAAGGACACTGGGGACATTGGGGAGGTGGAAGACAATGGGGAGATTGGGGACATCAGGGAGATGGGGACATTGGGGACAATGGGGACACCAGAGAGTTTGAGGACGCTGGGGAGATGGGGGACACTGGGGAAGTGGGAACAGTGGGGAAATGGGGACACCAGGGAGATGGGAAATAGGGAGGGATTGGGTAAGGAAGGGAGAGAAGGGATGGAGAGGTGGAGAAGAGGAACAGGAGAGATGGAGAGGAGGGAGAGATGGAGAAGAGGAATGGAGAAGATGGATGAAGGAAATGGGAGAAATTGACAGAAAAATGGGAGAGAGGGAGAGGTGGACAGAAGGAATAGGGGAGAGATGGAGAGAAGAGAAAAATGGGAGAAATAGAGGGAAGGGATGGGAGAGAGGGAGAGGAGGAATGGGAGAGATGGGAGGAGGAAATGAGGGAGATGGAGAGAAGGAATGGGGGGGTGAAATGGCAAGAAGGGATGCAAGAGATGGAGAAAAGGGAGAGATGGGGAGGAGGAGTGGGACAGGTGGAGGGAAAGGATGGGAGAGAAGGAGAGAAGGAGAGCAGGAGAGGGAGGTGAGAGCAGCAGGGAGCCCCTACCCAGGAAGGCCGCCCAGTGCAGGGGCTGCCGGTCCTTCTTGTCACACGTGCTGGGGCTGGCACCTTTGTTGAGCAGCAGGTTCACCATCTGTGGGGCGTGGGGACGGCGTGAGCGGGGCCACCCTGATGGCCCTGTCTACACCTGCCTGTGCCCACCCCCATGTCCCTGTGTACGCCTGTCCATGCCCACCCCAATGTCCCTGCCCACCCCAATGTCCCTGTCCATGCCCACCCCAATGTCCCTGCACACCCCAATGTCCCTGTCCATGCCCACCCCAATGTCCCTGTCTGTGCCCACCCCAACGTCCCTGGGCACTCTGACATCCGGGGCCACCCCAATGTCCCTGCACACCCTGATGTCCCTGCTGCCCACCTCTGTCTCTGCCCAACCCTATCTCTGCCCACCCCAGTGTCCCTGCTGCCCACCTCAACAACCCTGCCTGCCCCTGCCCACCCCAATGTCCCTGCCCACCCCAATGTCCCTGCCTGTCCCTGTCCCTCTCCACCCCAATTTCCCTGTCCACCCTGCCTCTACCTACCCTAATGTCCCTGCCCACCCCAACATCCCTGCCTGCCCCAATGTCCCTCCTGCCCACCCTGCCCCGTCCACCCCAATGTCTCTGCTGCCCATCCAAATGTCCCTGCCCACCCCTGCCCACCCCAATGTCCCTCCTGCCCACCCCAATGTCCCTGCCCACCCCAATGTCCCTCCTGCCCACCCCAATGTCCCTCCTGCCCACCCTATCCCTTCCCACCCCTTTTCCTGCCCATCCCAACATCCCTGCCCACCCCAGCACCCATCCCCACCCTTATTATCCCTGTCCGCCCCTGCCCCTGCCCCTGCCCATCCCTATCCCTCCTCACCCCAACGTCCCTGCCCACCCCCGTGGTCCCCGCGGTGTCCCCGGTGTCACCTCCAGGTGGCCGCTGTGCACGGCGTGGTGCAGCGCCGTGCGCCCGGTGCGATCGGCCACGTTGACGGTGCTGAGCAGCGGCAGCAGCGCCTCCACGCACTTGGTGGCCCGGTTGGCCGCGGCCACGTGCAGCGGGGTCTGCCAGTGCTTGTCCCGGGCGTTGGCATCGGCCGAGTGCTTCAGGAGCAGCTGGAGGGCTTTCTGTGGGGTGCCACGGCGGGGAAAGGCTCCAGACCCCAAATCCTGGGCAACCCAGAGCTGCCGTCCCCACAGCCCAGTGGGGTTTCCCTCTGAGGGGTTTCCCTCTGTGGGGTTTCCTGCTCTGATTTCCCACTCTGGGATTTCCCACTCTGATTTCCCACTCTGGGATTTCCCACTCTGGGATTTCCCACTCTGGGATTTCCCACTCTGATTTCCCACTCTGGGATTTCCCACTCTGATTTCCCACTCTGGGATTTCCCACTCTGGGATTTCCCGCTCTGGGATTTCCCACTCTGATTTCCCACTCTGGGATTTTCCACTCTGGGATTTCTCTCTGTGGGATTTCCTACTCTGGGATTTCCCTGCTGTGGGATTTCCCACTCTGGGATTTCCCACTCTGGGATTTCTCACTCTGGGATTTCCCACTCTGGGATTTCCCACTCTGGGATTTCTCTCTGTGGGATTTCCCACTCTGGGATTTCCCACTCTGATTTCCCACTCTGGGATTTTCCACTCTGGGATTTCCCACTCTGATTTCCCACTCTGGGATTTCCCACTCTGATTTCCCGCTGTGGGATTCCCTACTGTGGGATTTCCCACTCTGGGATTTCCCACTCTGGGATTTCCCACTCTGGGATTTCCCACTCTGGGATTTCTCTCTGTGGGATTGCAGTTTTTTCCAAGAAGGATTTTTTTTCCAAGGAGGATTTTTTTTTTCCATTCCCCAAACCCCAGAGGAGAGGAAAGGGGAGCAGAAAATCCCTTTTTTTCCCTTTTCCCACAGCAATTTCCCCTCTCATCCCTCACCTCGTGGCGCGAGGCCGCGGCGCGGTGCAGCGGCGTCAGCCACACCGTGTCCTTGGCGTTCACGTTAGCACCTGTGGGGGACACACACGGCACCTCAGCACCCCAAAAAAACCCCAAAGCTGCCCCTCCCTGCTGCCCAGAACCCCCACAAGAGGCAGGGAAAAATTCCAAATCCCCACCGGGTTCTGCAGATGGAGGGGAATGGGAGAAAATTTTGTTTTATTTTGGTGGGGATTTTATGGAATCTCCAAATCCCAACAGGGGCTCCCTGCACGCCAAAAGTAACCCCAAAACATAACAGGGACACCCTGAACCCCAAAGGCGTCCCCAAATCCCAATAGGGACGCTCTGCACCCCAAAGGAATCCCCAAATCCCAATGGGGATACCCCGAACCCCAAGAGTACCCCAAAAAACCAATGGGGATACCCTGAACCCCAAAGGTGTCCCCAAAATGGGATCTGTGGGATCAGGGGCTGAGCATCCCCCACTTCCAGATCCCCACAGATTTTAGGGGATTTTCTCTGAGATCCCCATAGATTTTAGGGGATTTTCTCTGAGATCCCCATAGATTTTAGGGGATTTTTTCAGATTTTAGGGGAATAACAGGCTGAGCATTCCCCCCGTGAGCTCGGGGTGGTTTTGTGGGGTCAGAGCCCTCCCTGCTGCCCCCCTCCCCCAGATTTTTTGGGGTGATTTGGGGGTTCTGGGGTCCCCCCTGCCCTCACCTGACAGGATGAGCAGCTCGAGGATTGCAACGTCTCCGATGTAGGCAGCAGCGTGGAGAGGGGTCCGGCGTTCCTGGTCCTGCAGGGGGGACAGCCCTGAGCTGGGAGGGACTGGGAGAGACTGGGAGGGACTGGGAGGGACTGGGATGGGGCTGGGAAAGGATGGGAGAGACTGGAATGGGGCTGGGATGGGGCTGGGAGGGACTGGGAGGGACTGGGAGGGGCTGGGATGGGGCTGGGAGGGGCTGGTATGGGGCTGGGAGGGGCTGGTATGGGGCTGTGAGGGACTGGGAGGGGCTGGGATGGGGCTGGGAGAGACTGGGATGGGACTGGGAGAAACTGGGAGGGACTGGGATGGGGCTGAGAGGGACTGGGAAGGGCTGGGATGGGGCTGGGAGAGACTGGGAGAGGGATGGAAGAAGGTGGGAGAGACTGGGAGGGACTGGGATGGGACTGGGAGAAACTGGGAGGGACTGGGATGGGGCTGAGAGGGACTGGGAGAAACTATGAGAAACTGGGAGACTGGGATTGGGATGGGATGGGATTTATGGATGGGATTTATAGGATTGATGGATTTTGGGATGGGATTTTGGGATGGGGATGGAGATGGGATGGGTGGGATTTTGGGATGGGATGGGACGGGGTGGGATTGACGGGATTTATGGGATGGGATTGATGGGATTTGTGGGATTGATGGGGTTGATGGGATGGGGATGGCAGGGATCTGGGGAGCCCTGGGTGAGGCCAGGCAGGTTTGGCAGCAGCAGCAGCAGCAGCAGCAGGGCCCTCACCAGCACATTGATGTTCTCCTTCTGATTGAGCAGCGACCGAACCTCCTCCACATCCCGGTTAAAGATGGCTTGGACCAGAGGGGGCTGCGGGGACACAGAGGGGACAGTGACACAGCTGGAATGGGTGTGACAGGGACAGTGACACAGCTGGAATGGGTGTGACAGTGACACAGCTGGAATGGAGGGGACAGTGATGGGGACACAGCTGGAGTTAGGGGTGACAGTGACGGGACAGCTGGAACGGGGAATGACAGTGATGGGGACACAAGGAGAGGTGACAGGGACACAATGAGGGGTGACAGTGACAGGGACACTGCTGGAATGAGGGGGGACAGTGACACAGCTGGAATGGGGGGGACAGTGATGGGGACACAATGAGGGGTAACAGGGGACACGGGGAGAGGTGACAGTGACACAGCTGGAACAGGGGGTGACACTGATGGGGACACAGCTGGAACGGGGTTCTGCCATTCCTGGGGTTCTCCTGTTCCCGATCCGTTTGTCCCAACCCTGGGGCTCTCCCTTTCCCAGGGTCCTGCCATTCCAGGGCTGGGGGATCCCAATCCCGGGTTTCTCCCATTCCTGGGGTTCTCCTGTTCCTGACCCAGGTGTCTCAACCCCCGGGATCTCCTGCTCGTGATCCCGGTGTCCCATTCCCTGGATTCCCCCGTTCCAGGGGATCCCATTCCTGGGATTCTCCCAATCCCGAGATTCTCCCATTCCCAAGGTTCTGCCATTCCTGGGGCTCTCCTGCTCCTGATCCAGGTATCCCAGCCCCGGGGATCTCCCATGCCCAATCCAAGTTTCCCATTCCTGGGGTTCTGCCATTCCTGAGATTCTCCCATTCCCCGGATTCTGCCATTCCCAGGGATCTCCTATTCCTGATCCCGGGGTCCCATTCCCGGGGGCTCCCAGGACCGGGATTCCCCCTCGATGCTCCGCAGTCCCTGGGCTGGGGAGTCCCTCCCGAGGGTCCCCAGGGCCAGAGGGTCCCATCCCCGGCGCTTTTCCGTTCCCGGTTCTGAGGCTCCCATTCCCGGGGCTCTCCCGTTCTCGGTCCGGGATGTCCCATCCCTGGGATTCTCCCGTTCCCAAGCCGGGATATCCCATCCCCGGCGCTCTCCCATTCCCGGTTCTGAGGCTCCCATTCCCGGGATTCTGCCATTCCCGGGCTTCTCCCGTTCCAGGGTCGGGGGTCCCATCCCCGGCGCTCTCCCTTTCCCGGTTCTGAGGCTCCCATTCCCGGGGCTCTCCCGTTCCCGGTTCTGAGGCTCCCATTCCCGGGGCTCTCCCGTTCCCGGTTCTGAGGCTCCCATTCCCGGGATTCTCCCGTTCCCGGTTCTGAGGCTCCCATCCCCAGGATTCTCCCGTTCCAGGGTCGGGGGTTCCATTCCCGGGATTCTGCCATCCCCGGGGCTCTCCCGTTCCCGGTTCTGAGGCTCCCATTCCCGGGGCTCTCCCGTTCCCGGTTCTGAGGCTCCCATCCCCAGGATTCTCCCGCTCCCGGTTCTGAGGCTCCCATCCCCAGGATTCTCCCGTTCCAGGGTCGGGGGTCCCATTCCCGGGATTCTGCCATCCCCGGGGCTCTCCCGTTCCCGGTTCTGAGGCTCCCATCCCCGGGGCTCTCCCGTTCCCGGTTCTGAGGCTCCCATCCCCGGCGCCCTCCCGTTCCCGTTCCCGGCCCGGCCCGCGCTGGGCCCGGCGGGCACGGGCAGAGCGGCTCTAAACGGCGACCCCGACCCGTCCCGGAGCCGCAGCAGCACCGGGAGCAGCGGGGAGGGCTCGGCGGAGCGGGGCCCGCGGCCTGGGGCGGCGGCGGGCCGGGCCCGGTGGCGGAGCCGCGCTAGGCCGCACATCCCCGGGCTGCCGTAGCGGCGCGGCCCGGCCGAGGCGCGGCGGCGGCGGCGGCGGGCGGGAGCGGCCGGGGGAAGGAAGGACGGGGGAACGGCGGCCGTACCTGGTCCGTGATGCTGAGAACCCCCATGTCGGGGCCGCCCTCAGCGCCCAGCTCCCGGCATCGGGTCCGGCCGCGGCGCTCCGCTCGGGCGGCTGCGGGGCGGGGATGGAGCGCCGGGGATGCGCCGCCCACCGGGCCCGAGCGGCGGCGGCGGCGGCGGCGGCGGGGGCGGCCCCGGGGCAGCGGCAGGGGCAGCGGCAGCGCCCGGGGGACGCGGCGGGAGCGGCCCGGGGGTCGCTGCTGTGGGGTGTTCCCGGTAGGAATCACATCCATGAGGGATGTCGGTAACACCGGCGGTCCCGGGGGTCGCTGCTCTGATCCTCTCAGGGATGTCCCCATTGGGAATCACATACATGAGGGGTGTCGGTAACACCGGTAACCCCGGGGGTCCCGGGGGTCGCTGCTCTGACCCTCTCTGAGATATTCTCGATGGGAATCACATCCACGAGCGGCTGCCGGTAACCCCGGGGGTCCCGGGACAGCGGCTCTCCCAGCCTGAAGAATGTTGGGGTGGTGGGAGAGGGTCCTGGGGGGTCTCATTTCCCCCTTCCATCCCCCTCTGAGGGCTCTCTCCAGTGGGAATCCCATCCCCAGACAGCTGCTCTTGGTTCTGGGGGTCCCTGAGCAGCAGCTCCTCCATCCCAAAAGATTCTGGAGCGGTGGGAGAAGGTCACGGGGGTCCCATGTGCCACCTCCGTCCCCCTCTGTGGGGTCTGTCCTGTGGGAATCCCATCCCAGGTGCTCCTGGGGGTCCCAGGGGGTCCCTGAGCTGCAGCTTCTCCATCCCAAAAGGTTCTGGAATGGTGGCAGAGGATCCTGGGGGTCCCATGTGCCACCTCCGCCCCTGTCTGGGCTGAACTGGGATGTGCTGGGAGGAACTGGGGAGGGCTGTGCTGGGTGGGACTGGTTGGCGCTGGGTAATGCCGAGCTGGACTGGGCTGAACTGGGATGTACTGGGAGGCCCAGGGCTGTGCTGGGCTGTACTGGGATGTACTGGGAGGCACTGGGCTGAACTGGGCATGTACTGGGATGTGCTGGGCTGCGCTGGGAGACACTGGGAGGCCCTGGGATGTGCTGGGCTGGACTGGGCGGCACTGGGCCGCACAGCTCCCGCAGGTTCCGTGTTCCCGGTCTCTCGTCTCCTCTGCCCGGTTCGGAGCGGGGCCGGTACCGGGACCCCGTCCCTCTCCGGACCCACCGACCGGGGGCACACATGGGAGGCGGGGCCGGGCGCCCCCTGAGGCAGAGCCCGGCTCCGGCAGCCCCGGGACGCGCACTCCTCGTTGGTCCCGGTTGGATCCCGGTCCCGGTGCAGCCACAGCCCCGTCCCGCACTACACTTCCCACCATGCCTCGCGCACCCTCCGACTACAACTCCCATCATCCCACGCTAGGGAGGTGTCGCCCCGCCCCGCCCCTTGACGTACCCGGCGCTATGGCGACGCGGTGACGTCACGGGGTGAGAGGTCAGGGCGGCGGCGGCGCCGCGTCCCGGCCCGGTCCCGGTTCCGGCCCGGCCCCGGTCCCGGCCCGGTGATGGCGGCCCGGCGGCTCCGCGGCGCCCTCCAGCTCGGGGCGCGGCAGCGCCTGCGGGCCGCGGCGGTCCCGCCCTGCAGGTGAGCGGCGGCGGCGGGCACCGGGGCGGGGCCCGGAGGTCACACCGGCCCGGAGGGCACCGGGGCGGGCCCGGGGCGGCGATGGTGTTGCGGGGGCTCCTCCGGGCCTGGCAGCGCTCCCGGCCCCCGCGGGGCGTGGTGATCCGGGGGCACCTTGGCGGAACCGGGAGGTCCCGGTGGGACCGGCCCGGGGGTCGCGGGGGTCCCGGTGGGGCCTGTCCCGGTTCCACCGGAAGGCGGCTGGGTGGGGAACACGGGCTGGGAGGGGCTGACCTTGGAGCGAACCCCGTGTGGGGACACCGGGAGCGGACCGGTGCCACCGGTACCGGGGCTCACGGCGGAACCGAGCCCCGGTGGGTCGGGCGCCGGTGTCACCGGGAGAGGCGACAGCCCCGAGGCCACCCGGCTGTGTCCCCGCGGCCGTGACCTCTGCTCGGTGGTTCCGGTGGGGACAATTCCCAAATTCCGGTGGGGAGGGCGGGATCTGCCCCGGTACCGGCACCGGGAGGGCACCGGGCACTTGTCCCGGCCGGGATTAGCTGTCCCCGGGTCGGGTTTCCCAGCCTTCCTCCTCCTCCTCCTCCTCCCCCTGGCAGCTGCAGCGCTGGCATCGCCCCGGCACCGGGCGCCGAGCACCGGGGGGGGGAGTCCCGGCACGGGAGGGGCCCGGGAAGGGCGGGAGGGACCGGGAGGGGCGGGAAGGGACAGGGAGAGGTCAGGAAAGGACCTGGGTGGTCTGGAAGGGCTTGGGATGGTCTAAAAGGGGTCTGGGATGGTCTAAAAGGGGTCCGGGATGGTCTAAAAGGGGCTTGGGATGGTCTAAAAGGGGTCTGGGATGGTCTGAAGGAGTTTGGGAAGGTCAGAAAGGGACCCGAGGGTGTCTGGAAGGGACCTGGGATGGTCTGAGGGGCTTAGAATGGTCTGGAAGGGATCTGGATTGGTCTGGAAGGGGCTTGGGGAGGTCTGGAAGGGACCTGGGCACATCTGGAGAGAGCTTGAGTTGCTCAGGAAGGGGCTTGGGATGGTTGGAAGGGACCTGGGGTGGTCAGAAAGGGACCCAAGGGTGTCTAGAAAGGGCTTGGGATGGTCTGAGGGGGTTGGAATGGTCTGGAAGGGACCTGGGCCAGTCCAGAAAGGACCAGGGAAGGACTGGAAGGATCTGAGCTGATTGGGAAGGGACCCAGACCAGGTGGGAATGGGCTGGGGATGGTCGGAGGGACTTGGGATGCCCTGGAAGGGACCTGAGAAGCTCTGGAGGCATTTGGGAAACCTGGGAGGGATTTGGGAAGCTTTGGAGGGATCTGGGAAGCTCAGGAAGGATTTGGGATGCTCTGGAGGGACCTGGGAAGCTCTGGAAGGATTTGGGATGCTCTGGAAGGGACCTGGGAAGCTCTGTAGGAATTTGGGAAGCTCTGGAAGGGGCCTGTGAGGCTCTGGAGACATTTGGGAAACCCTGGAGGGATTTGGGATGCTCTGAAAGGGATTTGGGAAGCCCTGGAAGGGACTTGGGCAGCTGAAGCTCTGGAGAGATTTGGGAAGCCCTGGAGGGATTTGGGAAACCCTAGAAAGGATTTGGGAAACCCTGGAAGGGACCTGAGAGGCTCTGGAGGGATTTGGGAAACCCTGGAGGGATTTGGGAAGCTTTGGAGGGATCTGGGAAGCTCAGGAAGGATTGGGAAGCTCAGGAAGGGCCCCAAGGTGCCCCCGGGGCTGCCGCACGTCCCGGTGCCAGCGGGTGCCAGTCGGTGCCGCCGGTGCCACCCGGTGCCCCCCGTGTCTCCCCAGGCACGCGTTCCCGTGCGGGCTCCGGCTGTCCCGGCTGTCCCGGCCGGGCCCCCTGGCCTGGGAGCCCCGAGCTCAGCCCAGCCGGGGCTTCCTGAGCCTCAGCAACAAACGCAAGGAGTACTCGGAGAGACGGATCATAGGGTGGGTGACACTGGGAGCGCTGGGACTGAGCCAGCCCTGGGCGTGGGCCTGGGACTGACCCCAAACCCAACCCTGAGCCCAGCCCTGAGCGTGGGCCTGGGACTGAGACTGAGCCTGACCCCAAACCCAACCCTGAACATGGCCCTGGGACTGAGCCTGAGACTGACCCCAAACCCAACCCTGAACATGGCCCCAAACCCAGCCCTGAGCGTGGGCCTGGGGCTGAGACTGACCCAAACCCAACCCTGAGCCCAGCCTGAGCGTGGGCCTGGGACTGAGACTGAGCCTGACCCCAAACCCAACCCTGAGCATGGCCCTGGGACTGAGCCTGAGACTGACCCCAAAGCCAACCCTGAGCCTGGCCCCAAACCCAACCCTGAGCCCAGCCCTGAGCCTGAGCCCAGCCCTGAGCATGACCCTGGGACTGAGCCTGAGACTGAGCCCAAACCCAACCCTGAGCCAGCCCTGAGCGTGGGCCTGGGACTGACCCCAAACCCAACCCTGAGCCCAGCCCTGAGCATGGGCCTGGGACTGAGCCTGAGACTGACCCCAAAGCCAACCCTGAGCCTGAGCCCAGCCTGAGCGTGGCCCTGGGACTGAGACTGATCCTGACCCCAAACCCAGCCCTGAGCGTGGGCCTGAGCCTGAGCCCAACCCTGAGCGTGAGCCCAGCTCCAAACCCAACCCAGCCCTGAGCCTGAGCCCAACCCCAGCTCCAAACCGGCCCTGAGCCTGAGACTGAGCCCAGCCCTGAGCCCAAGCCCAGCTCCAAACCCAACCCTGACCCTGACCCAATCCCAGACCCAGCCCCAACCCCAACTTTAGCCCCCACCTCAACCCCAATCCCAGCCTCAGCCCCAGCCCAAGCTCAGCCCCAACTCCAGCCCCAGCCCCGACCCCATCCCCAACTCCAGCCCCAACCCTAATCATGGCTTCAGCCCCAACCCCGAACACACTCTGACCCCAGCCCCAACCCAACAGCAACCTCGGCCCCAATCCCAGCCCCAGCCCTGACCCCCATCCTCACCCCAGCCTCAACCCAAATCCCAGCCCCAACCACAACCCTGACCCCAAAACCCCAACCCAACCCCAACCCCAATCCCAGCCCTGACCCCAATCATGGCCTCAGCCCCAATCCCAAACCCGACCCCAACCCCAACCCCACCCCGTTTCTGTGCCAGGTACTCCATGCAGGAGATGTACGACGTGGTGGCCAACGTGGAGGACTACAAGAACTTCGTGCCCTGGTGCAAGAAATCCGTGGTGGTGTCGCGGCGCCAGGGCCACGTCAAGGCCCAGCTGGAGGTGGGGTTCCCGCCCGTGCTGGAGCGCTACACCTCCATTGTCACCCTGGTGCGGCCACACCTGGTCAAGGTGAGCTCAGGGGGGGCTGGAGAAACCTCGAGGGAGCTGGGAAGGGGCTCAGCCTGGAGGGGAGGGGGATCAGGGGGGAATTTTCACCCCACGAGTCCCTGATCAGGATCCGCTCCCAGGGAATACCAGGGTGAGAGGGAACAGTCCCAGATTCCTCCAGGGCAGGGTCAGAATGGACATCAGGAGGATTAAAAGGTGGTAGGACTGCCTGGAGGGACGGAGGTTCAGAGGGGAATTTTCACCCCACAAGTCCCTGATGGGAGAGCAGGGTCGGGATCTGCTCCAGGGAACAGCAGGAGGAAAAGGAACAGCTCCAAATTCCTCCAGGGCAGGGTCAGGGTGGACCTCAGGAGGAATAAAAGGTGGTCAGGCTTTGGAAGTGCCTGGAAAAAAGAAGGCTCAGAGGGGAATTTCCACTCCAGGGTCAGGATCTGCTCC
The DNA here is from genome assembly GCA_019023105.1 of Diglossa brunneiventris. Lineage (NCBI taxonomy): Eukaryota > Metazoa > Chordata > Aves > Passeriformes > Thraupidae > Diglossa > Diglossa brunneiventris. The sequence goes on from CM032381.1 coordinate 879,325, forward strand.
CAGGGAATACCAGGGTGAGAGGAAACAGCCCTAAATTCCTCTGGGAGTGGGTCAGGAACAGTTCCAGATTCCTCCAGGAGAGGGTCAGGGTGGACATCAGGAGGAATAAAAGGTGGTCAGGCTTTGGAAGTGCCTGGAGAACAGGAGGCTCAGAGGGGAATTTTCACTCCAGGATCAGGATCTGCTCCCAGGAGCAGCAGGAGGAGAAGGAACAGCCCCAAATTCCTCCAGGAGAGGGTCAGGATGGACATGATAAGGAATTTCCTCATGGAAAAGGTGGTCAGGCTTTGGAAGTGCCTGGAGAAATTCCCCAGGAAATTCCCTCCAGGGAATACCAGGAGGAAAAGGAACAGCCCCAAATTCCTCCAGGAGAGGGTCAGGGTGGAATTTCAGGAGGAATAAAAGGTGGTCAGGCTTTGGAACTGCCTGGAACACGAGGCTCAGAGGGGAATTTTCACCTCACAACTCCCTGATGGGAGAGCAGGGTCTGGTGGAGGTCGGGATCTCTTCCCAGGAAACACCAGGAGAAGGAAAAAGAGCCTCAGGAGAGGTTCAGGTTGGAATTTCCCCATGGAAAGGACTCTCAGGCACTGGAAGTGCCCAGGGCAGTTCGGAGCTGTCCAGGATGTGGCTCGGGGGGGGATCCCAGGCTGGCTGGAGCCAGGAGGGTTTTCCATCCTCAGGGATGATCCCGGTGCCCCCCTGAGCTCCCATTTCCCCATCCCCAGGCCAGGCTGGAGCCAGGAGGGTTTTCCACCCTCAGGGATGATCCCGGTGCCCCCCTGAGCTCCCCTTTATCCCTCCCCAGGCCGTCTGCACCGACGGGCGCCTCTTCAACCACCTGGAGACCAACTGGCGCTTCAGCCCCGGCATCCCCGGCTACCCCCGCACCAGCACCGTGGATTTCTCGGTACGACCCCGCCCCGGATGCCCTCGGGAGAAGGCGGAGCTCACCCAGCTTCACCTCCTCCTCCTCCTCCTCCTCTTCCTCAGATCTCCTTCGAGTTCCGCTCCCTGCTGCACTCCCAGCTGGCCACCGTGTTTTTCGACGAGGTGGTCAAGCAGATGGTGGCCGCCTTCGAGCGCCGAGCGGCCAAAAATTTCGGGCCCGAGACGCGAATCCCGCGTGAGCTGATGTTCCACGAGGTGCACCAGACGTGAGGGACTGAGCCGGGCCCGCCCCGAGCCCAAACCCCCCCAAAAAATATTTATTCAACCAAGTGCGTTTCCTCCGCTGCTGTTGCCTCAACGCCCCCCCCGGGGGCTGCTGTGAGCCCCCCTCCCCTAATCCCAGGAGCTGATTTTGCAGCTGATTTGGGGTTTTAAGTTTTGGGTTAGTTCTTGGTTTGGTTGGTTTTTTTTTCTTGTTTTATTAACCCTTTTTTTTTGTTCTTTTTAAGCTCCTCAGCCAGGCTGGAGGGCCCCGGTGGGGGCAGCTCCTGCTGTGCTCTGAGATGGGGGGGGAAAGCTGCTGGGACCCCTCCCCTAATCCCAGGAGCTGATTTTGCAGCTGATTTGGGGTTTTAAGTTTTGGTTTAGTTTTTTTTTTTTTTATTTTTAACCCTTTTTTGTTGTTTTTAAACTCCTCAGCCAGGCTGGAGGGCCCCAGTGGGGGCAGCTCCGGTAGGAACGGGGAGGGGGTGGGAAAAGCTGCTGGGACCCTTCCCCAATTCCTCCCCAGGAACAAAAAAGGGAAGGAGGAACTCCCCCCCCCTCAAACCATCGCACACTTTGCACAAACCACACGCACAGGGTGGGGAGGGGGCGGCTCCCGCTGCCCCCCCCCGCCGCCCCCACCCCCAGCACCCTCTGCAGGGACCCCCACGGTCCCCACCCCACCCCCCCAGCGACCCCACCCCTGTTTTGAAGGGGGGGGGGTGGGAAGGTCTCAGCTCCTCCCCCAGCCCCCCCTTTAACACGAAGCCCCCCCCGGGGGGGTGAGGGGCTCCCCGAGCCCCCCCTGGCCGAGCTGCCCGAGGAGGGAAGGGCTTGGCCAGGCCAATAAAGAGAATTTTTCAAGGGTCAGCAGCCTCCTGCTCCTCATTGAGGGGGATTTTGGGGGGGGGGGCTGCATGCTGGGACCCCCAGGTGGGGTGGGGGCACCAAGCCCTGCCCAGGGAAGGGATGGAGGGGAGGGGGCGGGGGGGTGTTTGTTAATAAAAACATTTATTTTGCATTTTTTTGTTGTTGTTTGTACAGAAGTGCCCGAGAGCTGCGAGGAGCCGGGGTGGGTTCCAGGGTGGGTGGGGGGGTGTGGGGAGGGGTCCCAGCTCTGGCTCCCGGGGGCTTCAGGCAGGGTTGGGGGGCATTGGGGGGTCACACAAACACGGGGGGGGCACGGCCAGGGGAGGGGGCAGGAGTGTATCGAGTCCCTGCGGGGGGGCCCGGACACGGGGCTGGACTGAACCCCTCTCGGGGGGCTGCAGGGGGGCAGGGGGCGTGAGACCCCTCCCCAAAACCCTGCCAGGACCCTCCCACCCAGCCCAGCAGTGTGGGGAGCCTGGGGGGGCTCCCAGTGAGGGGAGCCTGGGGGGGCTCCCAGTGTGCGCAGTGAGAGCTGCTGGGGTGGGCAGGGGGCACTGGAGACCCCCCCAAGCACCAGGGCGGGGTGTGGGGGGCTGGGGGACACCAGGGTGGTTCTGCCCCCCCCCAGGGTGGGTTGGGGGGTCCCGAGGGGGGTTCAGTGGTGGGGGTGGCCAGGCCGGGCCCGGAGCGCGGCGTTCTTCCCTGGGGGAGCCCCGTCCCCGTCCCTTTTCAGGCAGATTTGTACCCCACGAGCTGCATGAGGCCCTTGGTGCTCATGGATTTGGGTCTCTCCAGGGGGAAGCCCAGAGCTCGGCTCCAGATGAGCTGCGAGAGGACGCCCAGAGCTCGGGAAACGCCGAAGAGAACCGTGTAGTAATTCATCTCCTTCATGCCGTAGTACTGCGGGGACAGAGCGGGGTCAGGGCGGGCACACAGGGACCCCCGGGGGACAGACAGACAGAGGGGACAGACAGACAGAGGGACAGGGACAAATGGGCAAGGAGAGGGAGAGAGAAACGCGGGGAGGGAGGGAGGGATGGGGAGAGGAATGGGCTGGGACGGGGAAAGGGACACAGACACGGAGAGGGAGAAACAGACAGGAAGAGGGACACACAGACAGGGAGAGGGACGGACAGAATGGAGAACACAGAGAGGGACACACAGGGAGAGGGACAAACAGAGCAAGGGACAGGACAGACAGGAAGGAGAACAGAGAGAGGGACATACAGACAGGGAGAGGGACAAACAGAGCAAGGGACAGACAGAGAAGGACACATGGACAAGAGGAAGGACAGACAGAACAGGGAGAGGCACAGACAGACAGGAAGGAGAACAGAGAGAGGGACACAGACTGGGAGAGGGACAGACAGAGCAAAGGACAGACTGGGAGAGGGACAGACAGGACAGGGAGAGGGACACATGGACAGAAGAAAAAAACAGAACACGGAGAGGGATGTGGACATGGAAAAGGACACAGAGACAGAGAAAAGGACAGACGGACAGGAAAAGGGACAGACAGCACAGACACAACCAGAGGCACAGAGCAGCCTGGGCTCACCTGCAGCAGGACCCCGCTGTGGGCATCCACGTTGGGCCAGGGGTTCTTGGCCTTGCCCTGCTCCAGGAGCACGTTGGGGACGATCTTGTAGAGCTGAGCCACCAGCTTGAACAGGGGGTCCTTGGGCAGGTGCTTGAGGGCGAACTCCCGCTGGCAGGTGTAGCGCGGGTCCGTCTTCCGCAGCACCGCGTGCCCGTAGCCTGGCACCACCTGTGGGGAGGGGGGTCAGGGCTGCTCCTGAGCCCCTGGGATGGGCCCTGAGCCCCCTGAGCCCCTGGGATGGGCCCTGAGCCCCAGCACAGCCCCCTGAGCCCTGGGATGGGCCCTGAGCCCCCTGAGCCCTGGGATGGGCCCTGAGCCCCCGGGATAGGCCCTGAGCCCCCTGAGCCCTGGGATGGGCCCTGAGCCCCAGCACAGCCCCCTGAGCCCTGGGATGGGCCCTGAGCCCCAGCACAGCCCCCTGAGCCCTGGGATGGGCCTGGAACAGGACCTGAAATGGCCCCTGAGCCCTGGGATGGGACCTGAGCCCCTGTAATGGGCTCTGGAATGGCCCCTGAGCCCCTGGAATGGGCCCTGAGCCCCAGCACAGCCCCCCTGAACCCTGGGATGGGACCTGAGCCCCTGGAATGGGCTCTGGAATGGCCCCTGAGCCCCTGGAATGGGCCCTGAGCCCCAGCACAGCCCCCCTGAACCCTGGGATGGGACCTGAGCCCCTGGAATGGGCCTTGAGCCCCAGCACAGCCCCCTGAGCCCCTGGAATGGGACCTGAGCCCCAGCACAGCCCCCCTGAGACCTGGGATGGGCCCTGAGCCCCTGGAACGGCCCCCCTGAGCTCTGGGATGGGCCTGGAACAGGACCTGGAACAGCCCCTGAGCCCCTGGAATGGGCCCTGAGCCCCAGCACAGCCCCCTGAGCCCTGGGATGGGACCTGAGCCCCTGGAATGGGCCCTGAGCCCCAGCACAGCCCCCCTGAGCACCTGGAACGGGATCTGGAACAGCCTCTGAACCCTGGAACAGGCCCTGAGCCCCTGGGATGGGCCCTGGAACGGCCCTGAGCTCCTGGAATGGGCCCCCTGAGTCCCCCATAACCCCTGGAACAGCCCCTGTGCCCTGGAATGGCCCCTCTGAGCCCTGGAATGGCCCCTCAGCCCCAAGATGGGCCCTGAAATGGCCCCTGAGCCCTGGGATGGGCCCTGAGCCTCTGGGATGGGATCTGGAACGGCCCCCGAGCCCTGGGATGGGCCCTGAAATGGCCCCTGAGCCCCAGCAGGGCCCCCCCGAGCCCTGGGATGACCCCCAGGCTCACCCTGCCCGAGTTGAGCGTGTTCCAGATGAAATCCCTCAGCTTCTCGTCGGACACGTCCTTGCCCAGCTCCTTCTGCAGGTCCGTGAGCCACAGCAGCACCTCCTGTGGGGATGAGGGAGTGAGGGACAGACAGACGGGGGGACAGACGGACGGGGGACAGACGGACAGGGGGACAGACACGGATAGAGGGAATGGAGGGAGTGAGGGCAGGGACAGACAGACGGGGGGACAGAGGGACAGGGGGACAGAGGGACAGACAGACACAGGGATGGGGACAGAGGGAATGGAGGGAGTGAGGGCAGGGAATGGGAGAGAGGGACAGAGGGACACGGGGACACAGGGATGGCAGAGTGACACACGGACAGGGAGAGGGACACACGGACAGGGACATGGGAGAGGGACAGAGGGACACGGGGATGGGAGAGGGACAGAGGGACACGGGGATGGGGACAGACAGACAGAGGGACATGGGGATGGGAGAGGGACAGAGGGATGTGGGGGTGGGGAGAGGGACAGACGGACATGTGGATAGGGAGAGGGACACACAGCCAGGGACAGACAGCCAGGGAAGGGGACAGACTGGGCAGGGAGAGGGGCACACAGCCAGGGCAAGGAGGGATCCACGGACAGGGAGAAGGACACACGGACGGGGAGCGGGACCCACGGACGGGGCGAGGAGGGACCCACGGACGGGGAGAAGGACACACGGACGGGGAGAAGGACCCACGGACGGGGAGCGGGACCCACGGACGGGGAGCGGGACACACGGACGGGGAGCGGGACACACGGACGGGGAGCGGGACACACGGACGGGGAGCGGGACCCACGGACGGGGAGCGGGACACACGGACGGGGAGCGGGACACACGGACGGGGAGCGGGACACACGGACGGGGAGCGGGACCCACGGATGGGGAGCAGGACACACGGACGGGGAGCGGGACACACGGACGGGGAGAAGGACCCACGGACGGGGAGCAGGACACACGGACGGGGAGAAGGACACACGGACGGGGAGCAGGACACACGGACGGGGAGCAGGCCCCACCTGGTTGGCGAGCCCGTGCAGGGGCCCGGCCAGGCCGTTCATGGCGGCGGCGAAGGCCAGGTAGGGGTCAGACAGGGCGCTGCCCACCAGGTGGCTCGTGTGGGCACTGACGTTCCCTCCCTCGTGGTCACTGCGGGGGGACAGCCCCGTCAGCGCCCCCAGAGCCCCCAGACAGCTGCCAGGGCGTTCGGGGGGCTGGGGGGGGCACGGTGCTGCCAGCCTGGTTCAGTCCTGCCCAAACCCTGCCTGCTCCAGAGCCCCCTCCCCATATAGGGCTGAGCCCCCTCCCCTATAGGGCTGAGCCCCGCAGAACCCCCTCCCCATATAGGGCATAGCCCAGAGCCCCTACAGAGCCCCCTCCCCTATAGGGCTGAGCCCCACAGAGCCCCCTCCCTATAGGGCTGAGCCCCACAGAGCCCCCTCCCCTATAGGGCAGTGCCCAGCTCCCCCTACAGCTTCCCCTATAGGGCAGAGGGCAGAGCCCAGACCCCTACAGGGACCCCTCCCCTATAGGGCACAGCCCCTACAGAGCCCCCTCCCCTACAGGGCAGAGCCCCACAGAGCCCCCTCCCCTATAGGGCACAGCCCAGAGCTCCTACAGGGACCCCTCCCCTATAGGGCACAGCCCCTACAGAGCCCCCTCCCCTACAGGGCAGAGCCCAGAGTCCCACAGAGCCCCCCAGAACCCCCTCCCCTATAGGGCACAGCCCAGAGCTCCTACAGGGACCCCTCCCCTACAGGGCAGAGCCCAGAGCCCCACAGAGCCCCCCAGAACCCCCTCCCCTATAGGGCTGAGCCCCCCAGAGCCCCTACAGGGACCCCTCCCCTGCTGACACCCCTGGAGCAGCCCAGGCCCATCGCCAGCCCCCTCAGCTGCTCCCACCTGTGGATGGTGAGGTAGAGCCTCATGAGCTCGATGAACTGGGGGTCGGTGTAGCCCAGCATGTTGGTGAAGTTGTGCGACCAGTCCAGGTTGGGGTCGATGGCCCCGATGCCGCTGCCCTCCCGGTAAAGGTTCCGGTAAATCTTGGCGGCCACGCAGGGCAGCTTGGCGATCAGATCCATGGCGTCCTCGTACACAAACTGCCACCAGAGGGCTCAGGTCGTGCTCCCCCAAACCCCTTTGCACCCAAATCCGCCCCAAAATTCAGCGATTCCCCCGTGCTGTGTGTGTGGAGCCTGTCTCAGTTATCCTGGGTCCTTCCCAAGCACTTCCCCCCTGAACCTGACCATGAATTTAAGCTGCTTTGACCAATTTTCAAGCCCATCCCTCCTAGGAATCCCACTAATCCTCATCTCAACAACATTCCCAGCTCTCCTACTACCATCCCTAGACAATCCATGAATTACCAATCCTCCAGCTATGATTTATCAACCTAGTTACAAAACAACTAATAATGCCCCCAGACAAAAAAGGGCACAAATGATTGGTGTGCCAACCACCTCTCCTTTCCCCCTGCTGGGTGCTGTGTGTCAGTCCTGGCATTCCAGAAGAATTGGGGTTCCTAGGATTAGGGGGCTGTGGGATTGAGAGGTTGAAGAATTGGGGTTCATAGGATTAGGAGGCTGTGGGGTTGGTGAAGTTTAAAAGATGCCTCTCACCCCTGGGGGACATTGGGCCATCCAGGTGTCATTTGTCACCTGAGACTCCCCTCCTGTACCTGGTTGGTGGCTCCCCACCCCTTCCCTGCCCCTCTCCCTGGGGTTAAAAGGAGCAGCAACCACGGGGTTTGGGGAGTTCTGTTGGAGCTGGTGCTGGATTCAGAGTGGGCCAGAATAAAGCTCTGGATCCAAACCCGCCATCAGAACTGACTCCTTTCCTTCACCATCGCCTTAAAGCTTCTCCACCTGAGGTAAACTCCATGTGAGGAAGCTCCATCCCAGCACCACCAGAGCTCCTGTAGGCCTGGACTTGTCTCCAAGCACCCAGCTGCAATATCCAGCCAGCCAAAAGTGTCTCTGGGGTGAAACCACCACACATCCAAGTGTCTTGGGGTGAAACACCACAGATCCAGCTGGCCAAAGGTGCCTCTGGGGTGATCCAGCCAGCCAAAAATGTCTCTGGGGTAAAACACCACACATCCAGGTGGCCAAAAATGTCTCTCAGGTATCTAGATAGCCAAAAGTGTCTCTGGGGTGAAACCACCACAGCTGCCACCCTTGGTCAAGCAGCAAGGGCCAGATGAGCCCAGGCATGTCCCATCCAGCTGTATTGGTATTTAATTCCAATATTGGCACCCAATGTGAGGCAGCTCCATCCTGGGGATGGATCAGTCAGGGAAGAGACCCCTGAGGTGGCACCCTCACTTTTGCTGCAATATCCAGCCAGCCAAAGGTGTCTCTGAGGTGAAACCACCACACACCCAGCCAGCCAAAAGTGTTTTGGGGATGAAACACCACACACCCAGCTACCTAAAAGTGTCTCTGGGGTGATCCAGCTGGCCAAAACTGTCTCTGGGGTTATCTAGACAGCCAAAAGTGTCTCTGGGTTGAAACCACCTCAGCTGCCGCCTTTGGTCAAGCAGCAAGGGCCAGACAAGCCCTCAATTAAATAATTAAATAATTAAATAATTAAATAAATAATAAATTAAATAATCAATTAAATATTGGTACAGATAACCGTACCTCCCAGTACTTGGCTCTGTGGATGCCCTCGGCGTAGGCGCGGGCGAATTTGCTCTCGCTGTTGAGGGCGGTGACGGCGGCGCTCAGCTGGGACATGGGGTGCAGGTTGGTGGGGAAGTTGTCCAGCATGGTCACCACGTGCGAGGGCAGAGCTGCACGCTTGGCCCACTCCCCGGGACAGCCAGGTCACCTATGGGGACGGGACAGGGGTGAGATGTGGGGCTGGGGGCTGGCAGAGCCCCCTCAGGTGTTTGCCAGCCCCTTCCTGGGTCTGGGGGCTGGCAGAGCCCCCTCAGGTGTTTGACAGCCCTTTCCTGGGTCTGGGGGCTGTCACAGCCCCCTCAGGTGTTTGCCAGCCCCCCCTTCAGGTGTTTTCTAGCCCCCTTCTGGGTCTGGGGGCTCTTAGATCCCCCTCAGGTGTTTCCCAGCTCCCTCCTGGGTCTGGGGGCTGCCAGACCCCCCTCAGGTGTTTGCCAGCCCCCCCTTCAGGTGTTTTCTAGCCCCCTCCAGGGTCTGGGGTCTCTCAGACCCCCTCAGCCATTTCCCAGCCCCCTCCTGGATCCTGGGTCTCTCAGACCCCTCCCCAGCCATTTCCCAGCCCCCTCTCAGGTCTGGGGTCTCTCAGACCCCTCCCCAGCCGTTTCCCAGCCCCCCCCCCGGCGGTACCTGCTCCTGGGTCGGGATTTCTCCGGTCACCAGCAGCCAGAAGAGCCCCTCGGGCAGCGGCTCCTCTCCCCCCGCAGCTTTGGGCAGCTTCTTCTGGCACTCGGGAATGCTGTAGCCGCGGAAACGGATCCCCTGCGGGCAGGGAGAGTCAGCGGGACCGGCGGGGTGGGCGGGGATGGGCGGGGATGGGGTGGGGATGGGGTGGGGATGGGGTGGGATGGGGTGGGGATGGGGTGGGGATGGGGTGGGACGGGCAGGGAATGGCTGGGATGGGGTGGGGATGGGGTGGGAACGGGGTGGGAACAGGGTGGGAATGGGTGGGGCAGGGTGGGGACAGGGTGGGAATGAGTGGGAAGGGGGTGGGATGGGCAGAGAATGGCTGGGATGGGGCGGGATGAGGTGGGAACAGGGTGGGAATGGGTGGGAAGGGGGTGGGATGGGCAGAGAATGGGCAGGGACAGGGTGGGATGGGGTAGGGACAGGGTGGGATGAGCTGGGAATGGGTGGCATGGGCTGGGAATGGGCTGAGGACAGGGAGGGATGGGCTGGGATGAGGTGGATATGGGTGGGATGGGCTGGGAATGGGCTGGGAATGGGTGGGACAGGGTGGGGACAGGGTGGAAATGAGTGGGCTGGGATGGGGTGGGACAGGGTGGGAATGGGTGGCAATAGGGTGGAAATGGGTGGGAATGGGTGGGACAGGGTGGGAATGGGTGGCAATAGGGTGGCAATAGGGTGGGACAGGGCCACACCTCATCAGGATCCAGCACCGAAGTCTCGTAGATCAGCCCTTTCATGCCCCTCATGCCGCCGTACACCTGGAAGGGACCAAGAGGTCACGGTGAGGGCCGGTGGCAGTGCCCGGTGTCCCCGGGGTGTCCCCAGGGTCCCCACACTCACCATGTCCACGGTGATCTGGCCGATGGCCGTGCTGCCGTGCTGCTGCCGGAAGCTCTTGATCTTGGCCTGCTCCTTGGGGATCATGGTGGCCAAAACGTCCTTGAGGTTCTGGGGACGAGGGACAGGGGGGTGAGAGGGGGGCTGAGCACAGCACGGGGGGGGGACACAGGAAGGGGGACAAGGAAAAGGGGTGGCAATGGAGAGGGTGACAGGAGAGGGGTGACAGAAGATGTGGGGCAGGAGAGGGGGCAAGAGAATAGGGGGCTCCCCTTGGGGAGAGGGGACAGGAAAGGGGGTGACAAGAGGTGGGAGAGGGTCCCCCCCTCTAAGAGGGGTGAGAGGAGAGGGGACCAAAGGAAAGGGGGTGACAGGAGAGGGGGTGACAGGAGAGGGGGCGTCAGGAAAGGGGAGAGGGTCTCCCCCTTGAGGAGGGGTGAGAACAGAGGGGGCCAAAGGAAAGAGGTGACAGGAGAGGGGGTGACAAGAAAGATGGGGACAGGAAAGGGAACTCCCATTGGAGAAAAGTGACAGGAGAGGGGGTTAAGGTACAGGGGGTGACAAGAAAGAGGATGACAAATGGGCCCCCCCTTGGAGAGGGGTGAGAGGAGAGGGTGCCAAAGGAAAGAGGAGACAGGAAAGGGGGTGACAGGAGATGGGAGAGGGTTCCCCCCTCTAAGAGGGGTGAGAGGAGAAGGGGCCAAAGGAAAGGGGGCTCCCATTGGAGAAGAGTGACAGGAGAGGGAGTCAAGGTAGAAGGGGTGACAGGAAAGGGAACTCCCATTAGAGAAGAGCAACAGGAGAGGGGAACAAGGCAGAGGGGGTGACAAGAAAGATGGGGACAAGAAAGAGGACGACAAATGGCCTCCCCTTGGAGAGGGGTCTCAGGAGAAGCAGCCACAGGGAAGAGGAGTTAGGGGAACAGGTGCCAGGGTGGGGGTCACAGCAGAGGACCCCCCTTACCGTGGCGGCGCTGGCGTGGCGAGCAGCAAAGAGGACACACGGTGCATTCTGTGGGACAAGGGACACAGAGACCCCCCTGTCACCAGGGCAGAGCCATTTTGGGGGTGGGGGCAGCCAGAGGAGCCCCCCCAGGTGAGACCCCGGCTCCCAAGGACGCCGGAGCCTCGCCCACGCGGGCGGGGATCAAAGCCGGGATCAGAGCCGGGATCAGAGCCGGGATCAGAGCCGGGATCAGCCGGGGCGGCCCCGCGCTGCCCCCGGGAGCCGGAGCTGGCACGGGGACCGCGGGTTCTCCTTCCTGGAGCCGCGCCCGGCCAGGAGCGGCCGCGGTTTTCCTGAGCCGGGGAATCCGAACTTTGTTCCTCGCCCACGCGTGGGAACCGGGAACCGCGGGGACTCCCCGGGAACATGCCGGGAACACAGCCCGGCCTTGGCAGCGCCCGCACCGGGGACGCACCGGGGGACACCGGGGACGCACCGGGGCCGGCACCCACGGGGACACCGGCGATCCCCCGGGGCCCGGAGCTGCGGCAGCGCCTGCGGCAGAGCCAGAACATGACTCCGGTTTTCCGCTGGCTGCCGGGAGGACGCGGGGGGGGGCGCGCTGCAGAGAACCCCCCCGAGGTGTCCCCCCGGTTCCCCGGGAACCCCCGGTCCGGTCAGGGGGTCGCCGGTGGGGCGGGTGTGGCCGTGGCCGGTGGCGAGGCCGTGTCCCCCCGCAACAGGCGGCACCGGGAAGGGAAAATGCCGGCGGAACAATGGAGGCGGCAGCGGCGAGCCCAAGGTCAAGGCGGCCGCTGTCGCCTCCGTGTCACCCCCGGTGTCACCGCCGGTGTCACCCCCGTTTTGGGGGTCCCCAAGGCTCGTCCCGGCTGTCACCGAGGTGCCACCGGCTCAAGGTCACGCGTGTTGGCGGTGACACCGGGCACCGGCCGGGGGGAGCGAGGGGGCACAGCGGGACCCTCCCGGTGGTTCCCGTTGTGCCGGGGGGTGCGGGGGCTCCCCGGTTCGGGGCTGCGGGCTCAGGACGAGGGGAGGAGGAGGAGGAGGAGGGTCGGGATCACGGCTCAAGGCAGGGGGGCGGCCCCGGTCCGCTCGGTTTGACGGGGGAGCAGGGCCAAGCGGGGCATCGGCAATATCCCGAAATATCGCCCGGTCGATAAAGACACCGCAGCGCCCGTTACGAAACGCCGGGGCCGCGGCCAAGGCAAACACACCGGAGGGGCCGGGGCTGCTCCGGCCCGGTACCGGCGCACGGGGGTCCCCTCGCTGTGACCCCGGTGTCCTCTACGGCACCGAGACGCTGGGGAAGGGCGGTGGCGGCGGCGGCGGGGACGGTCCCCGGCTCTACCCCCCCTACTGCCGGTGCCACCGGGTGCGGGCTCCCGGGGCCGGTGCGGGGCTCCCGGGGGTCTCCCGGGACCCCCCAAACCCAGCGCTGCACAACGAGAGGAAGCGGCAGGACCGGATCCCCCAGCAGGGCTGCCTCAGGGCGGGGGCCCCCGCTCGGGACTGAGGCAGCACCGGAGCCCCCCGGGCGTGGACCGGGCCCGGAGCCCCCCGAGCCACTCCCGGTGCCCCCGGCTCTGAGAAGCGCCCGGCGCCGGTTCCCACCACGTGCTGCCGCTGCGGCCCCGCGCCCACCCCGGTCCCAATCCCCATCGCGATCCCGTTCGCGATCCCGGTCACCCCGGTCCCATCCCCCCTCCTCCGCCGCCACCGCGCGGCCCCTTTAAGGCAGCGCCCCCCGCGTCGCCCCTTTAAGAACCGGACCCCCCCGCTCTCCCTTCCCCCCGCGGCGTCGCCCCTTTAAGGCGCGGCGCGGCGAGGCCGGGCCGGGCGCGCTCACCTTGGGCCCGCGGAGGCGCGCGGCCGCCCGGCTGCCGGCGGCGAGGAGCGTCATGGCGGTACCGGGACGGGACAGGCCGGGGCTGAACGGGACCGGGACCGGGAGCGGGGCCGGGACCGGGGCGGGAGCGGGGCCGGAGCGGCGGCGGCCGGGGGTCCTCAACGTGAGGGCGGGACGGAGCGCGGCGCTGGTTATTAGCATAACCCCGCCCCCTCCCGGGGCAGAGCCGTTTGCTATTGGCTAAGCCGCGCGCCGTGGGGCGGGGCTATGCTAATGAAGTGGCGGGGGGCGCAAGCTATAGGTGGCCGCCGCATTCGCCTGATCAGGACCAGGGGTGGGGTGAGGGGGTGCCCGCCCCGTCTCGTGACGCCACCGGCCGCAGTGCGTGACGTCACGTCCCGGTGTCATCCCCGCGGTCGCGCCGGTGTCCCGGTGGGGTTCGGCTGCGGGGGCGGGGGGCTGCCCCGTGACGTCACCAGGCGCTCGGCCGGGGGGTATGAGGTCACGGGGAGCCCATGACGTCATCCTATAGGGGGCCACAGCGGCTTGAGGTGCTAGGATGTGGCATGTGGCTCAGCGGTGACGTCAGGGGCTGGCATGTCACCATGGCCGCTGAGGCCAGGACATTGTCCTGCCGGTCCCGGGTGACACCATGGAGTGACATGGGGTGACACTGGGTAACGGGTGCCAGAGGAGGGGCAGAGCCCTCCTGCCGCTGCTGTCCCCTGGCCAGGTGACATGAGGTGACACAGGCCACGGCAGAGAGGCCAGAACCTTCTCAGTGGCAGGGTGGGATGACAGCGGGCGGCAGCTGAGAGCCAGCACCCCTATGGTGGATGGCATGAGGTGACACAGGGTGACACAGGGGGACCAGCCACAGCTGAGGGGCCAGACTCCCATGGGGTGACACAGAGCTACCTATGAGGGATGAACCACTGGGGACAATGTGGGGACACTGCTGTCCCCACCCCACACACACACACACACCACACCAGAGCTGCCCACGGCCCCTTTATTGCCTGCAAAACAGAGGGGGGTCCCCAAATCCCCCACCCCGCGGGGGCTGAGCCCCGCTGTGTCCCCGTGTCCCCCGGCAGCGCGGCAGGAATGTCCCTGAAACGTCCCCACAGGAGCCAGGAGGTGGCCCCGGCTCCGTGGCCGTCCCGGTGGCCCCGGATGGGGAATAAATAGGACGAGAGCTCCGCATGGGTTGAGGCGGCTGGGGAGGTCCTGGAGATCTGTCTGTCCTGGGGACATCCCGGTGGGTCCTGGGGACATCCTGGTGGGTCCAGGGGACGTCCCGGTGGGTCCTGGGGACGTCCTGGTGGGTCCAGGGGACATCCCAGTGGGTTCTGAGCATGTCCCGGTGGGTTTTGAGGATGCCCCGGTGGGTCCTGGGGACGTCTTGGTGGGCTCTGGGGACGTCCTGGTGGTTCCCAAGGATGTCCCGGTGGTTCCCAAGGATGTCCCCGTGGTTCCCAAGGACGTCCTGGTGGTTCCCAAGGACGTCCCGGTGGGTCCCGGTGCCGTCCCGGTCCCCGCTCCCGAGGCAGTCACAGCTCGTCGTGTGGGATGTGCAGCGCGTGGTCACACAGGTCTGCGGGGACAACGGGGGACAGTGGGGGTGTGGGGGAGCCCTGGGGGACCCTTGGGTCACATCAGAGCTTTGTGGGACCCTCAGGATGCCCCAGAGCCCCAGGAGACCCCCAGGACACAGCAGCCCTGTGAGACCCTCAAGATGCAGAGGTCCCACAAGACCCCCAGGCCATGACAGCCCTGTGGGACCCTCAGGACGTGTCAGAATCCCACGGGACCCTCTGGATACACCAGAACCCCAGGAGACCCCCAGGACACAGCAGCCCTGTGGGACCCTCAGTGCTGGAGCCCTATGAGACCCTCAGGACACATCAGAACCTTGTGGACCCTCAAGATGCAGAGATCCCACAAGACTCTCAGGGGGACATCAGAGCCCTGTGGGACTCCTCCTGCTGCCTTGTCCCCTCCCAGGACCTGTCCCTGCTGTGACCTGAGCCAGGGCCAGTGGCATTTCCCTGCCTTTGTCCTGTGGTTAGTGACAAATGTGACTGTCTGGACACAGCCACAGCCTGGCCTGTCCCTGCTCTGTCCCCTCACTGCAGGAGGAGCCCCAGGAGCAGCAGTGGAGACCCTCAGGATCCCCTGGGGCAGAGCATTGCCCTGCTGGCTGTGCCAGGTACAAAGGGACCTGCCCTGGCCCCGTCCAGGGCCCCGTCCAGGACTGCCCAAAGGTCACAGCGTGCCTTGACCTGGCTGTTTGTGAGCTGGAAATAGCCCCAGGATGGGACAGGGCCATTGGATGCGCCAGGAGAGGCCACAGAGTCAGCACAGCAGCTGCCCTGGCTCGGCCCCAGCATCCCAAAACAACCCCAGGGCCAGCAGGGTCCCGGCACTGCAATGGGGTGCTGGGATTTGGGGAAGAACTTGAAACTCCTCCCTGCCCTGGGCTGGCAGAAAATCCCATCCCAGCACTGACAGAGCTGCCACGACCCCTGGAACAGCAGGAGACCCCCAGGACCCCAGAACAGCAGGAAAGATCCCCTGGGACAGCAGGTGAGACCCCCAGGAACAGCAGGAGAGACCCCCAGGAACAGCAGGAGAGACCCCCTAGGACAGCAGGAGGGACCCCCAGGAACAGCCCCAGCTCTGGGCTGGCAGAAAATTCTATCCTAGCACAGACAGAGCAGCCATGACCCCTTGGAACAGGAGTAAAGACCCCCAGGAACAGCAGGAGAGACCCCCTGGGACAGCAGGAGAGACCCCCTGGGACAGCTCCAGCTTTGGGCTGGCAGAAAATCCCATCCCAGCAGCGATGGAGCAGGAGAGACCCCGTGGGACAGCAGGAGAGACCCCTGGAAGAGCAGGAGGGACCCCCAGGAACAGCCCCAGCTCTGGGCTGGCAGCTCAGCTCAGCTCATGCCAGCACCAAGGCAGCAGCCACAGCCCAGGAGCAGCAGCAGAGCCCCCAGGCCCCCCATCTCACCTGTCCTCTTGCTGCAGAGCCGGTCCTTGACGTTGTCAGCCTCGTGTGACAGAAACTCGATCAGCTCGTCCTCGTACTCCTCAGCGATGCTCTCACACTGCAACGGTGACACGGTGACACCGCCAGCCCACGGAAGCCCCTGTCCTCCCTTTTCCCCATTTCCCACCTGTCCTGCCCTGTCCCCATGTCCCTGTCCTCCCTTTCCTCCATTTCCCATCCTGTCCCCAATGTTCCCCTTGTCCCATGCTATCCTCATTGTCCCTGTCCTCCCTTTTCCCCATTTCCCACCTGTCCTGCCCTGTCCCCGCTGCTCCCCTGTCCCATCCTGTCCCCATTTCCCCCATGTCTCTGTCCTCCCTTTCCCCATTTCCCATCCTGTCCCCATGTGCCTGTCCTCCATTTCCCACCCTGTCCCCTCCTGTCCCCATTGTCCCTGTCCTCCCTTTCCCCTGTTTCCCACCCTGTCCCCATGTCCCTGTCTTCCCTTTTCCACCCTGTCCTGCCCTGTCCCCACTGTTCCCCTGTCCCATTTCCCACCCTGTCCCCATGTCCCCATCCTCACTTTCCCCCATCTCCCACCCTGTCCCCATGTGCCCATCCTCCCTTTCCCCCATCTCCCACCCTGTCCCCATGTCCCTGTCCTCCTTTCCCCCCCATTTCCCCCCCTGTCCCCTCACACACAGCGAATTTCAGGCTGTTGATGACGTCCCCATCGAATTTGACCCCGGACAGGTCCATCTTGGTGCCATCATGGGAGATGACTCTGACGTAGCTCTTGCGCTGCGTGGCCGGGTCCAGCTTCTCCCCGTACTCCTTCATCTTCTCACACACGCGCTCCAGCAGCTCCGTCAGGTGCGCCTCGGACCGGGCGTACGGCACCTGCGGCACCGGGAGAGGGGTCAGCGGGAGAGGAACCAGGCAGGGGTCAGCGGGGACACCGGGGGGACACTGGGAGAGGAACCGGGCAGGGGTCAGCGGGGACACCGGGGGGACACTGGGAGAGGAACCGGGCAGGGGTCAGCAGGGACACCAGGGGGACACCAGGAGAGGAACCGGGCAGGGGTCAGTGGAGTCCCTGGGATCAGCACCGGGAGTGGGGATACCAGGAGAGGAACTGGGCATGGGTCAGTGGGGACACCAGAGAGACACTGGGAGAGGAACCAGTCAGGGGTCAGTGGGGACACTGGGAGTAGGGACACCGGGAGAGGCCCTGGGCAGGGGTCAGCGGGGTCCCCTCGGGGGCAGGGACACCAGGAGAGGAACCGGTCAGGGGTCAGCAGGGTCCCCAGGAGCAGCCCCAGGACACCAAGAGAAGCCTCAGGCAGGGGTCAGCAGGGACACTGGGAGAGGCCCCGGGCAGGGGTCAGCGGGGACACCGGGAGTGGCCCCGGGCAGGGGTCAGCAGGGACACCAGGAGAGGCCTCACCTCCACCACGGACTGACTGCCGTCGGGGTTGATGCGGAACGAGCCCATCTGGATGGTTTTTCTGGGGTCCACCTGGGCGATCTCCCACTCCAGCTCATCCACCAGCGCCCGGCAGGCTGCGGGGGACACGGTGACATGGGACACCTGGCATGTGTGCTCCTGGGGCTGCCCACAGCCAGACTGGTGGCACTGGGGCACACTGGGATGGGGAAGGGCCACCATGGGCTGGAGACCCTCAGCCTGTCCTCCTGGGGGTCCAGCTGGTCCCAGTGGACACCCCCAAGCCCTGTGCCACCACCCTGGCCTGTCCCCCTGTTCTGTCTTGGTGTCTCCTCTGACCCTGTCCCCCTATTCAGCCCTGTCTTCCCATTTCATCCTGTCCCCATGTCCCTGTCCTCCTTTTCCCCAATTTCCCACCCTGTCCTGCCCTGTCCCCACTGTCCCCATCCTCCCTTTCCCCATTTCCCATCCTGTCCCATCCTGTCCTCATCGTCCCTGTCCTGCCCAGTCCCCACTGTCCCATCCTGTCCCCATCATCCCTGTCCTGTCCCCACTGTTCCCCCTGTCCCATCCTGCCCCATCCCACCTGGTCCCCCGTGTCCCCCCCCTTGTCCCCCGTGTCCCCCACACCTCCGCAGTGCAGGTCCTGGCTCCGGCGCGCTCCGGCCACAGGCAGCAGCGATGCCAAGGCCAGGGCCAGGCCGAGCAGCATCCCCGGGGCTCCGCAGCTTCCCGGGACCCGGCCCCGCATCCCCGGGGCTCCGCAGCTTCCCGGGACCCGGCCCCGCATCCTCAGGGCTCCGCTGTCACCTGCGGGCACGGGGCAGCTCCAGCGCTGTCACCTGCGGGCTCCGGGTGGCCCCGCTGTCCCCACACCCCGTCCCACCCGAGGGCCACCCCGGCCCGGGACCCCCGGGACCCCCGTTCCCCGCAGAGCCCGGCTCTCCTTAGGGCTTCATCCACGGTGTTGCCCTTCCCGGTCCGCTCTGAGTCCCGTTAGTGCCGCTGGAGCACACAGCGACCCCTCCCCATAGGGCAGAGCCCCATAGAGCCCCCTCCTCTATAGAACAGAGCCCCTACAGAGCCCCAGAGAGCCCCCTCCCCTACAGGGCAGAGGTCACAGCCCCTACAGGGACCCCCTTCCCTATAGAGCAGAGCCCCATAGAGCCCCCTCCCCTATAGGGCAGCGCTCAGCCGCCCTCACAGAGCGCCCTCCCCTATGGGACACAGCCCAGAGCCCCTACAGAGCCCCCTCCCCTATAGGGCACAGCCCCACAGAGCCCTCTCCCCTATAGGGCAGCACTCAGCCACCCCTACAAAGCCCCCTCCCTACAGGGCAGCGCTCAGCCGCCCTCACAGAGCCCCCTCCCCTACAGGGCACAGCCCCACAGAGCCCCCTCCCCTACAGGGCAGCACTCAGCCGCCCTCACAGAGCCCCCTCCCCTGTGGGACACAGCCCAGAGCCCCTACAGAGCCCCCTGCCCTATAGGGCACAGCCCAGAGCCCCACAGAGCCCCCTCCCCTGTGGGACACAGCCCAGAGCCCCTACAGAGCCCCCTCCCCTACAGGGCACAGCCCAGAGCCCCACAGAGCCCCCTCCCCTATGGGGCAGCGCTCAGCCGCCCCACAGAGGCCCTTCCCTGCCGGGATCCCCCACAGCCCCCTATGGAGCCCTTCGCCCCCAGGGCCGAGCCCATCGCCTTCCCCGAAGCCCCCTCATCCCGGGCCCGGCCGAGCAGTCCCGTGCCGCGCCCCCATCCCGAATCCCGGGCCCGGCCGAGCCCCCCCGTCCTGCGCCCCCCGTACCGGCCGCTCTCCCGTCCCGCTCCCACCGCCCCTCACACCGGACCGGCCGCCCCGGGACTGCCCGCGGCGCCGCCGGTCCCGGCGCGCCCCCCCGGCCCGCACCGCCGCGGGTCACGGCCGCTCGGAGCGGGCGGCGGCCGAGCCGGAGCGGGCGGCGGAGCCGGTCGGACCGGTCAGACCAGCAGGGGCGGCTCCGAGAGCCGCGGCGACGCCGTCCCGCGAGCAGGCGGCGCCGAGGGCAGCCCCGGATGGGGGTCGAGGGCCCCGCCGTTGCCAGGGCCCGGCCGCGTGGCGCTCGGCCCCGAGCGGGCGGGGCCTGATGTGACTCCGCCCACTGGAGCGGTCTGGCCACGCCCCCTCCCCGCTCAGCCGCGACCCGGGACCGGGACCGGGTTCGTCCCGCCGTGCCCCCGGTTTGAGCCGGGTTGGTCCCGCCGTGCCCCCGGTTTGAGCCCTGGACCGCGTTTGGGTCCTGGTCCGTCCTGCTCTGGTCCCGGTCTGAGCCCCGGACCGAGCTTGGGCCGGGTCCGTCCCGCCGTGCTTCCCGTCCGGTCCCGGTCCGTCCTGCTGTGCCCCCGGTCCGGTCCCGGTCTGTCCTGCTGTGCCCCCGGTCCGTCCCGCCCTGCCCCCGGTCGGAGCACCGACCCGAACTTTGTCCTTCCTGCCGTGCTCCCTGTGCCGGTCCCGTTCCGAGCCCGGTCCCGGTCCTCTTGCCGTGCCCCGGTGTTGGTCCCGTTCCGAACCCGGTCCCGGTGATTCCTACCGTGTCCCCGGTACCAGCCCCGGGCTGGCTCCTCTGCACCCTGTCCCTGCTCCCAGCCCCGGTCCCGGTAACTGCTGCCGTGTCCCCGGTACCAGCCCCGCTCCTTGCTCTGTGCCCAATCCGGGACCTTCCCGTGCTGTCCCGATCCCGGTTCGGCTCCTCCGTGCCGTGCCCCCGGTGCCGCCCCCCGGAGCCAAGGAGGACACGGTCGCACGGGGGTCCGAGGCTGCTTTATGAGGGTGCCCGGTCCGGCGGGCGAGCGGGGCGGGGGTCGGGCAGTGCTTCCCCGGTACCGGCAGGGAAAGGAAGGGAAGCCCCGGGGCACCGGGCCCGGGGCGGGGTCGGGCGGGTCGGGGACAGCCCCGGGCCCACTGCTGGTTCCAGTTCCACGCTCTGTGTCCGGTCTGCTCCCGGTGCTGTGTCCGGTCTGCTCCCGGTGCTGCTCCTCGCGGGGGGATCCGGTCACAGGGCCAGCACCGGCGGGAACACGGCCCCGTCTGTGGGGACACCGCGGTGACAGGGGACACGGGGACACCGCGGTGACAGGGGACACCGCGGTGACAGGGGACACCGGGGACATGGCAGGGGAGAGGGGACAGCAGGGAGGGGAGAGGAGACACCGGGGTGAGAGGGGACACCGGGGGGGTGGAGAGGGGACACGGGGAGGGGACAGCAGCCAGGAGGGAACACGACCCCATCTGCGGGGACACAGGATGGGAACAGGGGACAGGGGACATGGAGAGGGGACAGCGGTGCCATCTTACGCTTGGGGCTGCTCTGGCTGTCGGGCTCGGGCACCTTCCAGTCCAGCTTGCGGCCCTTCTCGTAGAGCCCCTTGAGCACCTTGCGGAACTCCTCGGGCTCCGCGCCCTGCGGGCTCAGCTCCAGGTACTTGCGGTAGAGCTGCAGCGCCGTGCGCGCGTCCTCGATGCTGTCGTGGGTCTCCCCCTGGATCTTCAGGTCTGCGGGGACAGCCCCGTATCAGCGCCGGGACCCTCCGGGAGGGCTCCGCCCCTTCCCGGATCCCGGAGCTCCGGTACCGACCCAGGAAGTACCAGGCGAGGAAGCGCAGGGAGATCATCCTCTTCCTCGGGATGTGGAACAGGTACACGGTGTCGATCACCTGGTCCTTGGGCACCTGGGGGAGCGGCACGGAAATGTTTGATGAAAAATCCTTTTTTTTGCTAGGATTTGTTCTCCTGAGAAGCTGAGAGGCCTCAGAAATTAAATGTAAGCAATGATTATCTGCTGCTGTGGAATGCAACAGGTGCATCTTTGATTGGTCTCAAATGAATTAATTTAATTAATGGCCAATCACAGTCCAGCTGTCCCGGACTCTCTGGTCAGTCACAAGATTTTATTATCATTCCATTCTTTTCCTTTCAAGCCTTCTGATGAAATCCTTTCTTCTATTCTTTTAGTGTAGTTGATATAATTTAATATAATATATGATAGATTATATTAATATAATTATGACATATTTTAATATTATATATATATATAATAAAATAACAAATCAGACTTTCTGAAACATGGAGCCAAGATTCTTATATTTTCTTTCTTGTCTCTTCTATTCTTTTAGTATAGTTTTAATATATATTATATATATTTAATATAATATATATAGTATATATTTAATATATATATCTAATATAAGATATTATATATATTTATTATATATTTAATATAATATATTTAATATAATATATAATATATAATATATAATATATAATATATAATATATAATATATATATAATAAAATAATAAATCAGCCTTTCTGAAACAAGATTCTCATCTCTTCCCTTGTTGGGGTTGCCTGTAAATTCCACAGGGGAGGGGACAGGGTCCTGCTGCAGGGGCAGGGACCCCTCCCAGCCCCACCCCAGCCCCCCACCATGGCCAGGGAGGGGGGGTCAGGTTGTCACCATCAGGTTGATGACACGGAAATCCTTCTGCAGCCCGTGGCCCACGAACTTGACGCCCACGTCGATGAGGAAACGCAGCTTCAGGTAGGTGGATTTGAGGGTGGTCAGGTGCTTGGAGGAGATCTTGGCATCCAAATCTCCTGGCTTTATCCCGGAGTACTGGGTCAGGTAATCCACCACCTGTGGAGAGATCAGGGCACCTGGAAGGGGCTGCAGGGACCAGGGGTTCTGCCCCCTCCTTAATTCCCCTCTCAGCACCCTGGGGAGGGGACTGGTGGTGTAGGACAACAGCCCCAGGTGACCATGGAGGACATGGGAGTGCAGGTGAGGTCACCACAGAGGACACAGGGGAGCACCCAGGTGTCCATGGTCAGCACCCAAGTGGGTGGGTGTCCAAGTGAGGTCACCATGGAGAACACAGGAGTGCAGGTAAGGTCACCAAAAGGGACAAAGGGGTGCCTGGAGAGCAGCCAGGTGTCCATAGGGTGCACCCAGCTGTCCACAGGGAGCACACAGGTGTCCAGATATGGTCACCATAAAGGACAGAGGAGTTCATGGGGAGCACACAAGTGTCCAGGTGAGGTCACCAGGGGGAATACAGGTACCCAGGTGAGGTCACCATGGAGAACACAGAGTTGTCCAAGTGAGATCATCACGGAGAACACACAGGAGCCCAGGTGAGGTCACCACAGAGAACACACAGAAGCCCAGGTGAGGTCACCATGGAGAACCCAGAGTTGTCCAAGTGAGGTCACCATGGAGAACACACACATACCCAGATGAGGTCACTGTCACCTGCAGAGCAGGCCCATGTCTCTCCTGGTGGCCTGGGGAGCAGCGTGAGGCCAGGTGGGCCCCCATACCTGTTCCTGGGTAGAGATGTAGTCATCAATGAAGGGCACACCCTCGTTGGGACCCTGCCCACGCACGCAGGTGATCCGGGCCACCGACATCTGGCTGGGCTTGATGGTGGACTTGGTGCCATCACTGCGCAGCTCAGCCTCCTCCTGCCACCAAGGACGGGACACGCGGTGACCAACAGCCCCAGAGGGTGACAGGGGACACGGGGAGGGGAGAGGGGCCATCCCTGCTCCCTGTCCCTTTGTCCCTTTGTCCCCACATCTCCCCCACCTCATTGAGCGTGACGAACTCGGCGTCCAAGCCCACCAGGTCTCCAGCTTGGGGCATCTCGTTGAGCATCAGGGGGATGAAGGTGGCGTGGCACTTGCGCTGCTTGCGGGCCAGCGAGGCCTCAGCCAGGAGCACGCTGGCCTCGATGGGGTTCTTGACTGTGCAGGGAAAGGGGAAGGAGCTCAGCGGTGCCACCGCGGCGGCGCCGGCCCCGTCACCACTTCCACTCCACCACGGGGGCACTCACTGACGAGGTTGTACTTGGAGTTGAGGTTCCTCCTGGCGTAGTAGAGGATGGCTGGAACCTTCCAGCTCATGTCAAACTGCACAGCCTCGCACTGCAGGGGAGAGGGGACGTTCAGGGACAGCCCTGGTGGCTCCATGGGGTGTTGTCACCTCGGTGCTCACCTTGTCCACGGGCTCGATGAGGAAGTCGTTGAAGAGGTACCACTGCTGGTGTGTGACTCCCTGAAAGAGGGGAAAAAGCACAAGCAGTGACTCCTCTGCCCGGTTACCAGGGAAAGGAGGGTGTGACTGTGCCCATGTGGGAACCCCCGCCCTTCCTGGGACACCGTGGGGAAATCCCTGCTGCCCTGGGTGGTGACAAAGGACGAGAAAGGATTGGGCTGGACGGGCTCTGGGCTCTGCCCGGCTCCTGAGCAAAACTCCAGGGAGATGCAAGAGATAAGAGACAGCGATGGAGACTTGACACACTCTGGGAACTCCTGCCTTGGGCATCTCCAGCAGAAACCAGGACTGCCCAGACCAGCCCTTTCCTTGGGAAGGGAGATGACGTCCCTGCCCTTACCTGGAAGTACAAGGACAAGCTGGCACCGTGCCCGTGGCCAGGAGGAACCAGCCTGAGTGGGTGTGGGAAGAAGATTTCTTCAACCCTTCCTTCCCCCTGAGGGGCCCCAGCAGCTCTTGGCACGTTCAGCCCAAACCCTCCACACTTGTCTGAGAGAGCCAGGAATGACAAATCCCCCTCAAGGGGGGGCTCCCAGGAGCTGATGGGGTCTCAGGGTCTCACCTCCTTGCGTTGGTGGTAGGTCTCTCCCACCTTGATGTGCCCCACCAGACTGCCCCCAGTACGGGAATCCAGGATGTGGACAACGGTGGCCATGAGGTCGTAGATGTACACGGACTCGGGGTCGTCTGTTGGGCTCAGCTGAGGGAGGAATTAGGAATGTCTGAGCCGCCCCAAACCACCAGCCTGGACATTTCCGTGCTCCCCCTGAGTTATCTCCTCATCATCTCTCAGCAGAAAGTGGTTCTGAGGCAGCTCTGCTCCCACAGCCCCACGTGCCTCTGTCACTTCACCCACAGAATTCATCCCTGGTTCTGTGACTTCACCCGTGGTGGTTCTGTCACCTCACCCACGGTGATTCTGTCACTTTACCTCATCAGTCTCGCTCCAGTTGCTCACATCAAGCTCTTTGCTCTTGGTCAACCTCATCTTGATGGCGTGAGGGATCCAAATGTTCTTCAGTTCCTCCACGGAAGGATACGAATGCCCCGTGTCGGGGTTCCCCAGATCCTTCCTGCACGGGGAATCATGGAAAGCTGAGCTGGAGGGAGATGTCACCCAGGCCAGCTGATTTTCTGTGATTTTCTGATTTTCCTGCAATTTCTGTGGGAAGCTGGAGCTGCCTGGAGAAGGACTCTGGGAGAGGTGCTCAGCCAATGTGGTTTTGGGGCTTTTGTCAGTTACAAAAGGGGCACGAGGTGGGTGACAAAGGGGATGTGGTGCAGGTTATCAAATTAATGTTATTTACGTGAGAAATAGCCCAGAGAATCATCCAGGAGGTGTCACTGCTCAGAGGTGCCAGCCCAGGAACAAAATCCCAGAATCCTTGAGGTTGGAAAAGCTTTCCAAGGCCATCAAGTCCAACCTCTGGCCAATCCCCACCTTGTCACCCAGAGCAGAGTGCCACAACCACTCATTCCTTGGCCACCTCCAGGAGGGATGGTGACTCCACCACCTCCCTGGGCATGTCCAAACTCTTCCCATGAAGAAATTCCTCCTGAATTGTCACCTACCAGTCTCCAAGAGAGATCTCCTTTCCCTTGGTGATGTCAAAGCCTCCTCTCTTCATCATGGCTTTCTGAAAGGAATACTGGCAACGAAACACAGGCAAGCATCAGCACATGCTGACAGGCCAGCTCTGGGGACACCTGGGTGACAGCCAGGCCAGGAGCAGGGAAAATATTAAATATTAAAGTTGGTGACAGGGAGAAAACAAAGGAAACCCAACGTCCCAAGGTGCTCCCGGGGGGGCTGGGGGAAGGACAAAGTCACTCCTGCAGTCCCTTCAGCTCTGCCACGCCAGGAGATCTCATCTTTTCCGACTCCAAAGGCACAAACCATGCCCCAGGCATGACCCAAACTGCACCAGGTCCTCAGGTGGAGGGAGAGAGGCCAGAACCAGCGAGAGCAGAGTGAAAACCTCGGCGGGGCCGGGCACCTCAAGCCCAGCGTGCCGGGACAACGGGCCCGGAGTGTCTCCCCCACCTCAGCCTGTGTCTTCCAGAAATCTGCCTCCTTGGAGCTGTTCACCTCACAGTTAATGACCAGCACGTCTGGCAGGCAGCGGATGTTCCTGGTCTGCACCTGCAAGGGAGAGGGAGAGGTGGGAATAAGAGCCCAGAGAAGGATTTGGGACATTCAAGCGGGATTTGGGACATCCGAGCAGAATTTGGGACATCTGAGCAGGATTTGGGACATCTGCCACTGCCTTGGCTTCCTCCCTGCCTGGCTGCAGTCCTCAGGGCACTTCCAGGATAACAGAGCTGCTCCAGCAGCTCCTGGGGGGTTGTTTCTCCCTGCTGAATCCTTGTCCCTGTGAGAGGAATTCACAGAGCCCAGGAAATACCCCACGGCTGCCAGCCGGGCCAGGAACGGGATTTGGGACATCCGAGCGGGATTTGGGACATCTGAGCAGAATTTGGGACATCCAAGTGGGATTTGGGACATCTGAGCAGGATTTGGGACATCCGAGCAGGATTTGGGACATCTGAGCAGAATTTGGGACATCCGAGTGGGATTTGGGACATCCGAGCACGATTTGGGACACCCGAGCGGGATTTGGGACATCTGCCACTGCCTTGGCTTCCTCCCCTGCCTGGCTGCAGTCCTGGGGGCACTTCCAGGATAACAGAGCAGCTCCTGGGTGGTTGTTTCTCCCTGCTGAATCCTTGTCCCTGTGAGAGGAATTCACAGAGCCCAGGAAATACCCCACGGCTGCCAGCCGGGCCAGGAACGGGATTTGGGACATCCGAGCGGGATTTGGGACATCTGAGCAGAATTTGGGACATCCAAGTGGGATTTGGGACATCTGAGCAGGATTTGGGACATCCGAGTGGGATTTGGGACATCCGAGCACGATTTGGGACATCTGAGCAGAATTTGGGACATCCAAGTGGGATTTGGGACATCCGAGCAGGATTTGGGACATCTGAGCAGGATTTGGGACATCTGCCACTGCCTTGGCTTCCTCCCCTGCCTTGGCTGCAGTCCTGGGGGCACTTCCAGGATAACAGAGCAGCTCCTGGGTGGTTGTTTCTCCCTGCTGAATCCTTGTCCCTGTGAGAGGAATTCACAGAGCCCAGGAAATACCAGGAACCGAATCTCTGGCATCCGCTCAGGAGGTTCCCCGGTGACTCAGGGAGAAACTGCCCCCCTCACGCCCGTGTCCCACAGCCCCTCGTGCCTGTGCCCCCATGCCAGGCTCACCGTGGGCTGGTATTTCTCACAGTTCTCACACCAGGCTTGTGTGTTCTGCTCCAAGCAGATGCTACGCTTTAAAATTTGGGCAAACTCGTAATCCTTGGCTGGTTTTTCTGGAGGGAGAAAGGAGAATAACGTCACCTCCCCAAGCACACAAACCTTGACCAACTGAGCTCAGCCAAACCTCTGGGGTTTTCCTCGTAACCACCAACCAGAAGGTCAAGCCCCAAAAGTGTCTTTTTAAAGCCAAAAGCTCATCTGGTTGGAAACCAACCCCTGGAGCTGAGGCAGCTCCTGGCTGTGGGGGTGTTCCAGCTGGAAAAAATCATGGATGACAAACCCCACCCAGCTGAGGGAGCTGGGCCTTGGTCTTACCGGTGCTGTCGGGGTAGGAGAGGGTGAAGAGCAGCGTGGAGGACACACGGACAGTCTCCTTCCCACAGCGGCACATGCTGCAGTTCTCCATCTCACAACTGAACAGCTGCCCAATCACAGAGTCCCCCGAGGAGCCAAAACTGCTGGAAAAACAGCACTGGGATCAGCAGAGCCACAACTCCCAAATTCCAGCAGATTTTGAGGAATCAGCCATCTGAGCAGTCCCAACCTTCCAAGCCCCTCTGTAAAGCCTCAAAACAAGTTTTAGGGGGGCAGAGGCTCAGCACAAAGTTCAAATATATGGAGAATTGCAGTTCCCATGGATCCCTCAGGGCATGAGCGGCAAGATAACTTCCTGAGGGATGGGGTGGGGTCTCTGGTGAGCAATCCCCTTCCCCAGCTTGGTTCATTCCCTGTCCCATCCCTATGGCAGGGCCTCACCTGCTGCCAGCCCCCCTGTAGGCCTGGGGTCCCTCCTGCTCCTGGGTTTCCTGGTGCAGCTGAGTCAGGATGAAACGGTTCCAGCTCTGAATCAGCCTCCCCAGGTTCACCTTCCCCGTGGCTTCATCTGAATCTGCCAGGATCAAGCCCAGAGCCGACGCCTCCGGGATGGTGCGGAAAGCCCGCAGAAAATTGCTTCCCTGGCCGTGGGGCAAGAACAATGTCCCCAAGGTCAAGTGACAGGAGTTTCCAGCTGCCTGCCCAGCACCACGCCCTTGGGCAGCCCAGCCCAGCACAGACCTGGCAGGGGTCTCCTCTGGACAAATCCAGCATGTGGAAGAGCAAGCCCAGCTCGCAGCCCAAGCAGAATTCCTTCTGGCACAGGTGGTTCTGGACCAAGCAGCGAACTGGCTCCAGGAAATACAGGACCTGGTGGAGAACCAGCAGTCAGGAGGGCTCTGGGAGGTCACAAACAGGGGTTTGGGTGGGACTGGAGCAGCTCCCACCTGGATCATGCAGTTGCAGTAAGCGTTGGGAATGTGGGGCTCCAGCCCTGCGAACAGCGTCTTGTTGTAATGTTTGAAATCAAAATCCTCCAGCCCCAGCTTGGAGTATTTGATGGTGACCTGAGCAGAGATGTGACAGGTGAAAAAAAAACACCTCCCCATGGAGTCTTTTCCCCACTGTGCCCCAGAGCAGCCCCACAAGGCCACCACCCACCTTCCTGTACTTCTTGGCCACCCTGTAGAGATGTGGCTCCTCCTCACGCCCGATCGGGGACTCGGGGACTTGGCTGAAGTTGTCAAACTCGTTGTCCATGTCCTTTAACCTGTAAGGAATCTTGGAGCAGGGAGAGAGGAGAAGGGGTGAGCAGCTGAAGCCTGAGGTGGGGAGAAACCCCACAAGCAGCTCCTGGGCTTTCCTGCTTCCCCTGAATGAGCAAAGGGATCCACCAGAGCAGAGTGGGGCCCTCCCTGGACCTGCACCTTCCTGCTGGCAGGGATTTGTCACTGTGGGAAAGCACAGGGCAGTGTTTTCCCAAGGCTGAGGGACGTGCCATGAACCTCCCAAGAGCTCAGACCTCCCCTGCCCTCAGAGCCACGGAGGGATGGAACTGGGAATTCCAGCTCCATCCCTGGGAATTCCAACTCCATCCCTCCCCTGCTCAGGAGAAGCTGCCACCTCCAAACTCCACCTGCACCATCCCGAGGGAATGGATGGGATTCCACCTTTTGTCCTGAAACCTCAGGGATCCCTCAGCATGCAGAGAGCTCCATCCCCTCCCAGGCTGCAGAGCTCCACCCTCCCAAAATCCCCCACCTGGCAGTGGGTACCTGGTTACGGAGCTTGGTCCTGGGGTTTGGGGCGTAGCCAATGAACCCCACCTTCTTCATGGTGCGCAGGATCTCGGGATCCACCGGGGGGGCTCGCCTGGAAACACCCCCTGGCTCAGAGCAGCACCTCCCACCCACCCAAGGGGGGCTCGGGGACCCACCCTGAGGGGGTCCTGAGTGTTCCCCCCTCCCCAGGCTCATTTTCCATCCCAATAATAGGGCAGCAGTGCTGAGCATGAGGGTTTTGGGGGTAGGAAGGGGGAAAAGGAGATTCCACATGGGCAGAGCAGAGGCAGGATCCCAGTGGGAGTGGGAAGGAGGGAGGTTGGACCATGTCCCACCATCCTCACACCTCCACTGCAGGAAACTCATCTGGTGTTTCCCAAGCAGGAATGCCTTAGGATTCAGCTTTTATATTTTTTATATCCTGTATTGCTTTAGCGTACAACTCTAAAATTCCACAGCCTGTCAGCTGCTGTTCTCTCATTTTATTGACATGAAACAATTCCTCTCTGAAACTCAAGGACACCTGACTCAAGCTCCTAGAGATGTAAACAACAGTGAATAGAGGGGGGCAAACTTGGAGTAAGTAACTCCATTACCTGAGGCTGTAATTGGAGTAACTCACTCCATTACCTGAGGCTGTAATTGGAGTAACTCCATTACCCAAGGCTGTAATTGGAGTAAGTAACTCCATTACCCGAGGCTGTTAATTGGAGGATTAACCCCTGATATATAAATGCACCAAACTTATAAAAGTGTGAAAAACTCACGACCAAGATCTTGGGTGTAACTTCTGGGTGACTTTAACTACTCAAGGTGCACCTATTGAAATTGGAGGAAATGCCTCCATTACTTGAGGCTATAATTAGAGTGAATAACTCCATTACCTGAGGCTGTAATTGGAGTAAGTAACTCCATTACCTGAGGCTGTAATTAGAGGATTAACCCCTAATATGTAAATATACCAAACTTACAAAAGTGTGAAAAACTCACTACCAACATCCTGGGTGTAACCTTTAACTACCCAAGGTGCACCTATTGAAAGCCTTCAATAAAAACCTGCTTTTCATTTAATTTAATCCCTCTATTCTCTGTTCTAGGCATGAGGAAAGAGAGGGACTGTGCCAGAGTGGGAATTTGGGGATTCTTTCAGTGGGAATTTGGGAATTACCTCACAACCAACATCTTGGCTGTAACCTCTGTGAGACTTTAACTACATCTATTGAAATTGGAGGAAATGCCTCCATTACCTGAGGCTGTAATTGGAGTAAGTAACTCCATTGCCTGAGGCTGTAATTGGAGGATTAACCTCTGATATGTAAATGCACCAAACTTATAAAAGTGTGAAAAACTCACTACCAACACCTCGGGTGAAACCTCTGTACGACTTTAACTACCCATTGAAAGCCTTCAATAAAAACCTACTTTTGATTTAATTTAATCCCTCTATTCTCTGTTCTAGGCAACAGAAAGGGGGGAGACTCTGCCAGAGTGAGAATTTAGGAATTCTTTCAGTGGGAATTTGGGAATTACCTCGGTGCTGGGGCCGAGTTGGCGGCCGGCCAGTCTGAGAGCAACGCGTCGCTGGTCAGCGGCACCGGGATCAACGACAGAGGCACCAAATCCTGGTTCCAATCCAGATGTGGCAGCGTGTCCACCATGCAGGGCAGGGCAAAGTCAGTCTCACGGGAGTAGGCGTTGAAAGTGACCTCTGGGGAGTCAGCCCAGAGGTGGACACAGCCCTCGGAGTCACCAAAAGCCAGCGCCTGCTTGCTGGCAGACACGTCGAAGGTCATGATGAGCGGCCCCACGGTGTTGACATGGAAGATGTCAGCAGGGTTGGCCAGCCCGGTGGGCTCACAGAACTGGCACTGGCCTGGGGAGGAGGGAAAATGGGGAAATGTGGTGCTAGGAGTGGGTGGAAGTCAGGCACACTGCTGGAAGTGGGATGGTGGCGCTTGGATGAGCATTGTGCAGTGTCCTGAGTGGGAAGGGAGCTACAAGGAGCAAATTACAGCTCCTGGTTTTGTGTAGGACAAGTCCAAAAGTTCTCCAGCCCTTAAATCCAAACACCTGTGAGTGTTGTCTCTGACCTCTCAAATTATGGAAAATCCTGAGCTGAAAGGAACCCACATGGATCGTCAAGTCCAAGTCCTGTCCTTGCACAGGACAAGCCCAAAAGTTCCTCAAATCCCCAAATCTCAACACCTGAGAGCATTCTCCAAACACTCCCTGACCTCTTGAACTATGAGCTGAAAAGAACTCACAAGGATCATCAAGTCCAACTCCTGTCCTTGCACAGGACAACCCCTAAAGTTCTTCAAATCCCCAAATCCAAACACCTGAGAGCGTTGCCCCTGACCTCTCAAATTATGGAATATCCTGAGCTGAAAAGAACTCACAAGGATCAAGTTCAACTTCCAGCCCAGCACAGGATGACACCAAAAATTCCTCAAATCTCCAAATCTCAACACTTGAGAGCATTGTCCCTGACCTCTCAAATTATGGAATATCCTCTGGAGGAAGAACCTTTTCCCAAAATCCCACCAAAACAGCTCCAGCCATTCCTCAGGTCCTGTCACCATCCCAGAGAGCAAAGTGAGGAATTTGTGAGCTCTCCCCTCATCCTCCTCTGCTCCAGCCTGAATCCCACAGGACCCAACCCTGAACTTGGGGACACCAGGACTGACCCCACATGTGGGAAATGGAGAAACCCCCCATAACTCCATTAACCCCATAACCCCATTAACACCATAACCCATTAACCCCATAACCCCCATAACCTCATTCACCCCATAAAACCATAAACCCCATAACCCCATTAACCCCATTAACCCCATAAACCCCATAAACCTATAACCCCATAAATCCCATAACCCCATTAACTCCATAAACCCCAAAAGCCCCATAACCCATAACCCCATTAACCCCATAAATCCCAAAAGCCCCATAACCCCATTAACCCCAAAAACCCCATAACCCATAAACCCATTAACCCCATAACCCCATTAACCCCAAAAACCCCATAACCCCATAAATCCCATAAACCCCACTAACCCCATAACCTCATTAACCCCAAAAACCCCATAACCCCAGGTTATGGGGGGCATTCCTGGCACTCCTGGATGCTCCAAACCAGGAGAAGGCAGCTCAGGCTTCCCCTTGGATAAATAAAAAACCCCAACACGACCCCACAGCAGTAATAGGGGAAGCAGTGAGAGGTTTGTACTCCAAGAATTTACAAGGACAGATAAAAGAAGGGAAAGAAAGGTTTTAGAAACGGAAATACAGAGAATTTTTGATAGAAATGTCACCCCCAGCGTGACCCACCTGTCTGGGAGATGATGGCCAGGCGGGAGGTGTAGGTGGGGATGAAGCGCAGGAAGAAGGGGTCGATGTGGACCTGCAGGGGGGTGGTGGCCCTCATCATCCGGAGGTCATAGACCTTGAGGAAACGGTCACAGGCCAGGCCGTTCATGCGGCTGGAGAAGCCACAGGTCACCAGCAGGTTCCCGTGCACGTCAAAGTCCGACAGGCTCCCGGAGTGCGCGTCAAACTCGTGCTCCACCACGAAGGTGCGCAGGTCACGCAGGGACACCTGAGAGTGGAGGTCCTGGCTGTGGTCACCCAGGCTCTGGAGGTCTGGGAAGAGCTGAAATTTTGGGATTTTTCCCTCCCTGAACAGAGGTTACCTTGCCGGAGGTGTGGCCGCAGAAGAAGAAGCGGTTGGATTGCCTCATGATGGTGATGCCGGGCACCTCCACGGTGTACTGGGAGAGAGGTGGGGACAGCAGGGATCAGCAAAGGGCAGGGATGGGCAAGGAAGGACAGAGAAAAGCAGAGATGGAGCAGGGATGAGCAGGGATGGCAGGGATGGGAGCAGGGAAGGGCAGGGATGGGCAGGGATGGACAGAGAAAAGCAGGGATGGACAGGGATGGGCAGAGAAGAAGAGGGAAGGGAGTAGGGATGAGCAGGCAAGAGCAGGGATGGAGCAGGAATGGAGCAGGGATGGGCAGAGAAGAGGAGGCAAGAGCAGAGAAGAGGAGGGAAGAGCAGGGAAGAGCAGGGAAGGGCAGGGAAGAGCAGGGAAGAGAGTAGGCATGAGCAGGGAAGAGCAGAGATGACCAGGAAAGAGCAGGAAAGAGCAGAGATGACCAGGAAAGAGCAGGAAAAGAGCAGGGATGACCAGGAAAGAGCAGGGAAGAGCAGGGATGACCAGGAAAGAGCAGGGAAGAGCAGGGAAGAGCAGGGAAGAGCAGGGAAGAGCAGGGAGGAATCCCAGAGCAAAGCCCCAGGGAGCAGCCCCCAGCCCAGCCACACCTTCTGTGTCTCCTGGACGGTGTTGAGGTCCATCTCCAGCACGTGGTTCTGCAGCCCAGCCACCAGCAGGGTGTTGTTGTCCGTCAGCAGGAGGCTGTGCATGTCCTCGGATTCATCCATGCTGGGGGACAGGCAGGACACCCTGAGACCCCTGGGACCCCTGAGAGCCCTGACACCCCTGAGGCTCCTGAGATCCTTGAGACCCCTGACACCCCAGAGACCCCTGAGACTCCTGAGGCTCCTGAAACCTCTGAGACTCCTGAGACTTCAGAGACTCCTGACACCCCAGAGACCCCCGAGACCCCAGAGACCCCTGAGACCCCTGAGGCTCCTGACACCCCTGAGACCCCAGAGACCCCTGAGACCCCAAAGACTCCTAACACTCCAGAGATCCCTGTCACACCTGAGACCCCAAAGACCCCTGAGACTTCTGAGACCCCTCAGACCCCTGACACCCCAGAGACCCCAAAGACCCCTGAGACATCTGAGACCCCAGACATCCCAGAGACCTCAGACACACCTGACACCCTTGACACCCTAGAGACCCCAGAGACTTCTGAGACCCCTGACACTCCCAACACCCCTAAAGCTCCTGTGACCCTGAGACCCCAGAGACCCCTGAGGTTCCTGCCACCCCAGAGACCCCTGAGACCCTGCCCAACCCCTGGAAGGGCCAGGAGCACTCACAGGTAGTCAAAAATGATGAGGCCTCCCCGGGACAGGTACTTGAGGTTG
This sequence comes from Diglossa brunneiventris, assembly GCA_019023105.1. Classification (NCBI taxonomy): domain Eukaryota; kingdom Metazoa; phylum Chordata; class Aves; order Passeriformes; family Thraupidae; genus Diglossa; species Diglossa brunneiventris. The sequence continues at coordinate 913,268 of CM032381.1, forward strand.
GATTTGGTGAGGAAGAGGACGCCGTTCTCCAGGCTCTGGATCTGGCGGATGTCATCGCTGCTGTTCACCTGGAAGGAGGAGTAGCGCTCCAGAGTGGGCCCAAAGAAGGAGGTGGCGTGGCCCTGAAAGGAGAGGGGACAGGGATGTCACAACCCCATGTCCCAGTGTGTGTGACACAGCTGAGTCTTGCTTCATCCTCTGCCAGATCCTGGATTTTCCAGGTTATGGGGGCATTCCAGGGAAGGCAGTTCAGGCTTTTCCCTGGATAAATAAAAAATCCCAACGTGTCCCCTCTGCCCTGAAAGCAGAGGGGACAGAGATGTCACAACTCCATGTCCTGCTGGGTGTGACACTGCTGAACCTCTCCAGAGCTCCCCAAAACTTCTAGGGCTCCCCAAAACCTCCCACAACCTCCCCAAACCCCTCCAAACCTCCCAGAACCTCCCAAAACCTTCCCAGATCTTCTCAAAACCTCTCCAGAACCTTCCACCAGCTCCCCACGTACCCCGTGGTTGCCAACCCAGAGCATCTCCTCGTGCAGGTCGAAGTGTGCCACGGCCACGGGCAGCTCACTGTAGATGCCCTCCATCAGGGGCACCTCTCCAGAGCACACCTAAACCTTCCCAGAACCTTCCAAACCTTCCCAAAACCTCTCCAGAACCTTCCAAAACCTTCACAAAGCCTCTCCAGAGCTTCCAAAACCTTCCCAGATCTTCCCAAACCTTGCCAAAACCTCTCCAGAACCTCACAAAACTTCTCAAGACCTCTCCAGAGCTTCCAAAACCTCTCCAGAACCTCTACAAAACCTCTCCAGAGCTCCCCAAACCCTCCTAGATCTTCCCAAACCTTCCCAAAACCTCTCCAGAACCTCCCTAAAACCCCTCCAGAACCTCTCCAGAACCTCTCCAGAGCTCCACCAGCTCCCCACGTACCCCGTGGTTGCCGACCCAGAGCATCTCCTCGTGCAGGTCGAAGTGTGCCACGGCCACGGGCACGCCGACCTCGGAGACGGCCGTGTGCAGCTCGCTGTAGATGCCCTCCATCAGGGGCACGGGGTCGGGCACCGGGAGCCCCTCCAGGGCCACCCCCTCGGGGTCCAGCTCCACCAGGTTGGGGTTCAGGTGAGGGTCCAGCACCGGCTCCAGCGCGGGGTGCAGGGGAGGAGCGAACTCGGCCAGGGAGGGGTTGAGGCCCTCGAAGTTCATGGTGGGTCCTGGACCTGGAGAGGGGGGACAGAGGGACGGGGGGGTGGGTGAGGGAGAGCTGGGGGGGGGCTGGAACCGGGGATGGGAACAGGGATCACCGGGAGTGAGGGGCGGGAAAGGGAATGAGGGGCGGGAAAGGGAATGAGGGACGGGAATAGGGCTGAGGGGCAGGAACGGGGATTGAGGGGCAGGAACGGGGCTGAGGGGCAGGAACGGGGATTGAGGGGCAGGAACGGGGATTGAGGGGCAGGAACGGGAATGAGGGGCAGGAATGGGGATTGAGGGGCAGGAACGGGGATTGAGGGGCAGGAATGGGGATTGAGGGGCAGGAACGGGGATTGAGGGGCAGGAACGGGGATTGAGGGGCAGGAACGGGGCTGAGGGGCAGGAACGGGGATTGAGGGGCAGGAACGGGGATTGAGGGGCAGGAACGGGGCTGAGGGGCAGGAACGGGGATGAGGGGCAGGAACGGGGATGAGGGGCAGGAAAGGGGCTGAGGGACGGGGACAGGGATTGAGGGGCAGGAACGGGGCTGAGGGGCAGGAATGGGGATTGAGGGGCAGGAACGGGGATTGAGGGGCAGGAATGGGGATTGAGGGGCAGGAATGGGGACTGAGGGGCAGGAACGGGGATTGAGGGGCGGGAACGGAGCTGAGGGGCAGGAACGGGGATTGAGGGGCAGGAATGGGGACTGAGGGGCAGGAACGGGGATTGAGGGGCAGGAACGGGGCTGAGGGGCAGGAACGGGGATTGAGGGGCAGGAACGGGGCTGAGGGGCAGGAACGGGGATTGAGGGGCAGGAACGGGGCTGAGGGGCAGGAAAGGGATTGAGGGGCAGGAACGGGGCTGAGGGGCAGGAACGGGGCTGAGGGGCAGGAACGGGGATTGAGGGGCAGGAACGGGGCTGAGGGGCAGGAACGGGGATTGAGGGGCAGGAATGGGGATTGAGGGGCAGGAACGGGGATTGAGGGGCAGGAACGGGGATTGAGGGGCAGGAACGGGGATTGAGGGGCAGGAATGGGGATTGAGGGGCAGGAACGGGGCTGAGGGGCAGGAACGGGGATTGAGGGGCACGAACGGCAGCCGGGATCCCCGGAGGGATCAGGGAGAAGGGAAGCCCTCCCCTGGGCACCGGGCAGGGGTCTCTGAGCACCGGGCACTATCCCTGGGCACTGGGCACTGATCCCTGGGCACCGGGCAGGGGTCCCAGGGAACCGGGCACTGTTCCTGGGCACCGGGCAGCATCCGGGCTAACCGGGAAGCAGCCCAAGATGCCAGGCAGCCTCCCGGGGATACCGGGCAGTGCTCCCAGAGCACGGAACAACCTCCAGAGAAAGCGGGCAGTGTCCCAAGGCACCGGGCAGCCAAACCGGGCCCCGCCCCGCCGCACCCCCGGGGCTCCGGGCCAGCCCCGCACGCTCCGCCTTTATCACCTCGACCCCACACCGAACGCGCCGGCGGGACCGGCGCTATCAGCGGCCGCAGTCCCAGGCGTGGTGCCGGGCGGGGCACACGGAGTGGGGGGGGGGGGGGGCCGTCCCGAGCGGCCGCTCTCACCGAGCCCCGGAGCCGCCGCCACCCCCACACCCCGCCGCACCCGCCGTTACCGAGCCGCCGCGGGCAGAGCCGCGCCGGGGCCGCGCTGCCGGGGTCGTCCCGCTGCGCCGCCGCGGCCGGGCCGGGGCCGGGGCCGCTCCCGCCGTCGCTACGGCAACCGCGCCCCCTGCCCGGTAAACCGGGGCCGCCCCGCGCCGCCGACCAATGGCAGCGCAGAGCGCCGGGGCGCTAACCAATCAGCGCCCGGAGAGGGCGGGACTAAGCGGCGCGGCGGGACGGGGCGGCGCACGGGACAAAAAGGATGCGATCGGCGGGTTCGCGGCGGGGGAGCCCCGGGGGGAGTCCCGGGACCACCGGGAACCTCTCGCAGCCTCTCGGAGCCCCGGGAGCCTCTCGGAGCGCCGGGCGCTGCCGAGCCGTGCGGCGGCTGCGGCCTGTGGGGTTCCACGCAGCGTTCCCGGTCACCTACGAGAGCCTACGGTGTGTCACGGAGCAGACCGGGGCGTCCCACGGTGCCCGCGGGTGTCTGGCACGACTCGAGGTCCCCAGTTGTCGCGCACAGTCCCTTGGCATTCCTACACAGCGTGCACGGGGGTCCCACAATGTCTCATGGGGTCCCACCTTGTCCCCGTGGGGTCCCCAAAGTGTCCCCAGATGCTCTTCAATGTCCCTCAGTGTCCCACCCTGTCTCTCAGTGTCCTTTGGTGTCCCTCAGTGTCCCCCTGTGTCCCTTGATGTCCCTCAATGTCCCTCGGTTTCCCTCAGTGTCCCCAAATGTCCCTGAGGGGTCCCACACTGTCCCCCGGTGTCCCTCGTTGTCCTTTGGTGTCTCTCAGTGTTCCCCGGTGTCCCAAATGTCCCCCAGTGTCCTTCAGGGTCCCACATTGTCCCACGGGGTCCCTCAGTGTCCCTCGGTGTCTCTCAGTGTCCCCAAATGTCCCCCGGTGTCCCTCAATGTCCTCCGGTGTCCAAAACGTCCCTCATTGTTCCCCAGTGTCCCTCAGTATCCCATGGGGTCACTCAGTGTCCCCCAGTGTCCCTCACTGTCCCACCCTGGCCCTCAGTGACCCTGAATGCCCCTCAGTGTCTCTCAATGTCCCTCAGTGTCCCAAATGTCCCCCAGCCCCGCCCCCGACGTCCCCAAGTGTCCCCAAGTGCCCCAAGTGTCCCGACCTCCCGGCCGTGTCCCCTCCCCGCTCCCCCCGGTGCCGGCCCATCCCCGGTGCCCGCGGCGCTCCCGGTGCCGGGGAAGGCCGGGGGCAGCCCCGGCGGGCGGGGCGGGAAGCGCCGGAGCCGCCGCCGCGGAGCCGCCGAGATTGCGGCAGCACCGCCCGGCCCGGGCCGGGACAACGGGAGGATAACGGGGAGACAATGGGGGGATAACGGGGAGACAACGGGGGGATAACGGGGGGATAACGAGGGGACATCCGGGAATACCGGGGGGAAAACCAGGGGACAATGAGGGGGCAACGGGGGGACACCCGGGGACACCGAGGGGACACCCGGGAATACCGTGGGGACACCAGGGGACATGAGGGGGCAACGGGGGGACAATGAAGGGACACCGGGGGGACACAGAGGGGATAACGAGGGGACACCGGGGGGACAACGAGGGGACACCCCAGAACACCGAGGGGACACTGAAGGGGTAACAAGGGGACACCGGGGAGATACCGGCGGGGGGACACTGAGGGGACAACGAGGGGACAATGAGGGGACAATGGGGGGACACGGAGGGAACACTGAGGCGACAACGGGGGGACACCGGGAACACCGGCTCGGACACAGCGGCACCGGGAGCGCCCACGTCGGGGCTTCGCCGCTCCCGGTGCGCCCGCGGTGGGGCTGTCCCGGTGCCGGTGCCGGTGCCGCTGCCGCTGCCGGTGCCGGTGCCGGTGCCTCCCATCCCGCCCGGAACTGCCCCGGGTTTTCCTGCCCGTCCCATCCCGTGCGGTCCCGTCCCGGTGCGGCGGGGACCCCGGCCCGGTATCGGTTCTGCTTTCGGGGGGAGGCGCCGGGGCGGGAGCACCTGCCCCGGGATTCCCCACCTGCCGCCGCCCCATAAGAGCCCGGTGGCGGCGCCGGTGGCGGCACACACCGAGCAGCGATGGCTCCGCTCCGCCGCCTCTGCCTGTGCCTGCTCCTCGCGCTGCTGCCGCCGCCTCCCGCCGCACCGGCACCGGCACCGGCACCGCTCCGCCGGCCGGACTGGGCCGCCTGCCGGGTCCTGTCCCGGGAGCTGTCGCGGCTGCTGGGGGCGGTCAGAGAGCCGCACCCGGTGCTGGTGAGTACCGGGGCTTCGGTCGGGGGCACCGGGGGGCTCGGGAAGTACCGGGGGGCTCGGTCAGGGGGAGCGATAGCTCGACCGGGCAGAGCCGGGACTCGGCCGGTGCACCGGGACCTCAGCTGGGGCACCGGGGGCTCTGCCGGAGTACCGGGAACTCGGCTGGGGAGAGCGAGGGGCTCGGGAAGCACCCACGATTCGGCCGGGGCACCGGGGGGCTCGGAAAGCACCGGAGGGCTCGGGAAGCACCGGGAGCACGGCCGGGGAGAGCCAGGACTCGGCCGGTGCACCGGGAGGCTCGGGAAGCACCGGGGGCTCGGCCGGGGGCACCGGGGGCTCGGGAAACACCGGGAGCTCAGCCAGGGGCACCGGGGACTCAACCGGGGTCCCGGGAGGCTCGGGAAGCACCGGGGGGCTCGAGAAGGACCGGGGGTAGCGGGAAGCACCCGGGGCCTTGGCCGGGGGCACCGGGGGCTCGGGAAACACCGGAGGTCTTGGCTGGATTACCGGGGGTGTCGGCCGGGGACAGCGGGAGGTTCGGGAAACACCGCGGGGATCGGCGGGGGAGAGCCGGGACTCGGCCGGTGCACCGGGGGCTCGGCAGGGGCACCGGGGGCTCGAGGAGCACCGGTGGGCTCGGGAAATAACCGGGAGCTCGATCGGGGGGAGCGGGAGGCTCGGGAAGCACCGAGGGGCTCGGCCGTGTACCGGGGGATCCGCCGATGCACCGGGGGGCTCGGGAAGTACCGGGGGGCTCGGCCGTGTACCGGGGGCTCCGCCGGTGCACCGGGGGGCTCGGGAAGCACCGAGGGGCTCAGCCAGAGCACCGGGAGTAGCACCGGGAGCAGCGCGGTCATCGCGGCGGGGATGGAACCGGGTGGGGGGGGGTTCGGTGTCCCGGTTCCGGCCGTACCGGACACGGGGGCACCGGCCCCGATCGCTGCTCCAGGAGGGGCTGCAGCTGCTGGAGGAGGAACCCCAAAATTGGCCCCCCCGGATCCGCTGCAGCGACGCCTGCGACCCCCTGACCCTGGAGAGCAACCACACGGTACCGGCGGCTCCGGGGGGGCTCCGGGGGAAACCGGGGGGCTGCGGGGGTCGGGGGGAACCCAGGGATTCTGGGGGTTCACCTGAGGATGTCGCTGAGGGTGCCTGGGGGGTCCCAGCTGTGCTGAGGATAAAGCTGGGGGTCCCAGAGGGGTCCCAGGGATGCACTTGGGGGTCCTGGGGATGCCTGGGGGGATCCCAAGGATGGGTTTGGAGGTCCCAGAGGGGTCCCAGGGATGCATTTGGGGGTCCCAGGGGTGTCTGGGGGTCCCAGGGGATGCTCTGAGGATAAACCTGGGGGTCCCAGAGAGGTCCCAGGGATGCACTTGGGGGTCCTGGGGATGTCTGGGGGGTCCCAAGGATGGGTTTGGAGGTCCCAGAGGGGTCTCAGGGATGCACTTGGGAGTCCCATGGGGGGTATCTGGGGGTCCCAGAGGGTCTCAAGGACGCATTTGGAGGTCTCAGAGGGCTCCCAAGGATGCATTTGGGGGTCCTGGGGATGCCTGGGGGGGTCCCAAGGATAGGTTTGGAGGTCCTAGAGGGCTCCCAGGGGTGCACTTGGGGGTCCTGGGGATGTCTGGGGGTCCCAGGGGTGTCTGAGGGGTCCTGGGGATGTCTGGGGGGTCCCAAGGATGCGTTTAGAGGTCTCAGAGGGGTCTCAGGGATGCACTTGGAGGTCCCAGAGCACTCCCAGCCATCCCGAGGGAAGCACCCGCTGTTCCCACGAGTGCCCGGGGGTCCCGGGGGTCCCGTGGATATCCAGGACCCCCATCTCACCCCCTGTACCCCAGCTGTGCCTGCAGCGGATCCGCCAGGCGCTCCAGCACTGCCGAGGGATGCACTTGGGGGTCCCGTGGGTGGGGGGGATATCCCGGACCCCCATCTCACCCCCTGTACCCCAGCTGTGCCTGCAGCGGATCCGCCAGGCGCTCCAGCACTACCGGGGGATGCACTTGGGGGTCCTGGGGGGGCTGTGTGGATATCCCGGACCCCCATCTCACCCCCTGCTCCCCCAGCTGTGCCTGCAGCGGATCCGCCAGGCGCTCCAGCACTACCGGGACCTGCTGGGCTCCGACATCTTCCGCGAGCAGCCGCAGCCGCAGCTGGAGAGCACCATGGAGCAGCTGCTGCGCCTCGTGCAGGTCAGCACCGGGGGCAGCACGGCCCTCAGGGGGCCCTCGGGGTCCCCAAATGTCCCTCAGTGCCCCTCAGTGTCCCCCAGTGTCCGTCAATGTCCATCAGTGTCCCACACTGGCCCTCAATGTCTCACCGTGGGTCCCTCAGTGTCCCCAAATGTCCCTCAGGGTCCCTCAGGATCCTTTGGTGTTCCTCAGTGTCCCCAAATCTCCCTCAATGACCTGCAGTGTCCCTCAGTGTCCCCAAATGTCCCTCAATGACCCTCAGTGTCCCTCAGGGTCCCCAAATCTCCCTCAGTGTCCCTCAGGGTCCCCAAATGTCCCTCAGTGTCCCACACTGTCCCTCAATGTCTCACGGGCTCCTTCAATGTCCCTCAGTGTCCCCCCATGTTCCTCAGTGTCCCCCGTTGTCTCTCATTGTCCCCAAATGTCCCGCACTGTCCCTGAGGGTCCTTCAATGTCCCACAGTGTCCCCTCAGTGTCCCCAAATGTCCCCCACTCTCCCACCCTGTCCCCCAGTGTCCCTCAGTGTCCTTTGGTGTCCCTCAGTGTCCCCAAATCTCCCTCAATGACCCTCAGTGTCCCCAAATTTCCCTCAATGACCCTCAGTGTCCCTCACTCTCCCATCCTGTCCCCCAGTGTCCCTCAGTGTCCCTCAGTGTCCCCAGATGTCCCCCAATGTCCCTCAGTGTCCTTTGGTGTCCCTCAATGTCCCCAAATCTCCCTCAATGACCCTCAGTGTCCCTCAATGTCCCTCAATGTCTCCCAATGTCCCTCAGTGTCCTTTGGTGTCCCTCAGTGTCCCCAAATCTCCCTCAATGACCCTCAGTGTCCCTCAATGACCCTCAGTGTCCCTCAGTGTCCCTCAGTGTCCCCCGGGGTCCCTCAGTGTCCCCCTGGGGGGGTCACACAGGCCCCCCCTGACCCCCTCCGTGTCCCCTGTGTCCCCTCAGGACGGGCACGGCCGCCCCCCCCGGCACCTCCTGGCCCCCACCCAGGTTTGGGAGCAGCCGCTGCAGCGACACCTGGCCCTGAGACGGCTCCGCTCCTTCTCCGCCCTCATCGGCCGCGTCTTCAACCACGGAGCCCGCTGAGACCCCCCCGGATACCGCCCCCCACCCCCCGATACCGCCCACCCCTCCCCCGGACACCCCTCCCCTTATTTATCGCCCCCCTCCCCTTTATTTATCACCCCCCACCCCGGATAACGGCCCCCCTTTATTTATCGCCCCCCACCCACAGCCCCCCATCCGACATCGCCGCCCCCTCCCCCTTATTTATCGCCCCCCCCCACTCCGGACACCGCCCCCCACCCCCGGATACCCCCCCCCCCTTTATTTATCGCCCCCACCCACCCCGGACCCCCCCCGATATTTACCCCCCCTCCTTATTTATCGCCCCCCACCCATCGGACACCGCCCACCCCCCTATTTATCGCCCTCCCCCTTATTTTTCGCTTCTCACCCGCCCCTCACACCCCCGACCCCTCCGGACGTCGCCCACCCCCCCTTATTTATCGCCCCCTCCCTTATATATCGCGCCCCCGTCCCCTTATTTATCGCCCCCCCCCCCCCCATTATTTATTGCGCCCCTCCCGGGGTTATTTATGATTGGAGCCGCTCCTTTATTTATCTCGGGTATTTATCAGTTTCTAATAAAGCTCCCAAGGAGAGCAGAGAGCGGCGAGAGCGTGAGGGGGCGGTGGGGAAGGGGTTCATTTACAGAGAGGGGCGTGGGGAGGGGTCCCTGGGAGGCAAGGGACTGGGGAAGGGTCCCCGGAACAGAAAGGGTTGGGGAGGGGTCCTCGGAAGGGGTCCCTGGAAGAGAAGGGACCGAGGAGGGGTCCCCGGAAGGGAAGAGGCTGGGGAGGGGTCCCCGGAATGGAAGGGACCGAGGAGGGGTCCCCGGAAGGGAAGAGGCTGGGGAGGGGTCCCCGGAAGGGAAGAGGCTGGGGAGGGGTCCCCGGAATGGAAGGGACTGAGGAGGGGTCGCCGGAAGGGACTGAGGAGGGGTCCCTGGGAGGGAGGGGACCGGGGAGGGGTCACTGAAACGAAAGGGACAAGGGAGGGGTCCCCGGAAGGGAAAGGGTTGGGGAGGGGTCCCCGGAAGGGGTTCCTGGAATGGAAGGGACTGGGGAGGGGTCCTGGGAGGGGAGGGGTCACAGGGAGGGGTCCCGGGGAGGGGAGGGATCCCCGGAAAGGAGGGGACTGGGGCGGGGTCCCTGGAAGGGGCTGGGGAGGGGTCCCCGGGAGGGGAGGGGTCACTGGAAAGGAGGGGACCGGGGAGGGGTCCCGGGGAGGGGTCCCGGGGAGGGGAGGGGTCACTGGAAGTCGCTGGCGTCGATGTGCAGCGGGGGGAGGTCGGTGAACAGCGAGGGCACCGAGGGCAGGGCCGAGTCCTCGGGCTGCGGCAGGAACGGATCGTGCTGGGCCAGGAGGGCAGCGCTGCCTGCGGGGGGACAGCGACAGCGAGTGGGGACAGGGGACATGTGAGTGGGGACAGGGGACAGTGAGTGGGGACAGTGAGTGGGGACAGGGGACAGTGAGTGGGGACAGGGCGGGGACAGTGAGTGGGGACAGGGGACAGTGAGTGGGGACAGGGGACAGCGACAGTGAGTGTGGACAGGGGACAGTGAGTGTGGACAGGGGACAGTGAGTGGGGACAGGGCGGGGACAGGGGACAGCTGAGTGCCCAGAGGGCCACCTCTGTGCCCAGGGGAACAGGGCAGTGCCTGGGGATAGGTCAGTGCCCAGCAGGACAGGGCAGTGCCCAGGGGGACAGGGCAGTGGGGACAGGGGACAGCTGAGTGCCAGGGGGACAGGGCAGGGCCTGGGGACACTCTGTGCCCAAAGGGTCACCTCTGTGCCCAAAGGGACAGCTCAGTGCCTAGAGGGGACACAGCAGTGCCCAGGGGACAGGGTAGGGCTCAGGGGACAGCTCTGTGCCCAGGGACAGCTCAGTGCCCAAGGGACAATGCCCAGAGGGACAGAGCAAGGCTTGGGGGACACCTCTGTGCCCAGGGGACACCTCTGTCCCCACCCCAGCCCCAAACACTCACCAGGGCTCTGCTGGAAGTTCTCCTCCAAGGTTGCCACCACGTCCGGTATCAGCTCAGCCACTCCCAGTGTCCCCAGTGTCCCCAGGGTCCCCGAGGGTGGCTCCAGCCCCTCCAGCAGCTCCTGCATGTCCTGTCCCCCCTGCAGCAGCAGCTCCTGCATGTCCTGTCCCCCTGGCAGCAGCTCCAGGTCCCTCAGCTCTGCTGGCAGTGTCCCCTGCTCCTCGGGGACCCCCGGTGGCTCCGCTGTCCCGCGCAGTGTCCCCAGGTCCCCTGAGGCCACCTGCAGCCCCCCAGGCAGCACCTGCACGCTCCCCACTGCTCCTGGTGCCACCTGCAGCGTCCCCTGGAGGCTGGGGACTCCTGATGTCACCTGTGGTGGCTGCAGGCTTTGGGGTTGTGGTTGGAGCGTCCCCAGGCCTGTGACTTGCAGGGTCTCCAGGCTTGTGGCCACCACCTGTGGTGTCCCCAAGTTCCCAGGGGTGACCGGCAGTGTCCCTGGGCTCGTGGGCACCCCTTGGAATGTCCCCAAGTTCCCAGGGGTGACCGGCAGTGTCCCTGGGCTCGTGGGCACCCCTTGGAATGTCCCCAAGTTCCCAGGGGTGACCGGCAGTGTCCCTGGGCTCGTGGGCACCCCCAGAGGTGTCCCCAGGTCCCCAGGTGTCCCCTGCCCTCGGGGCTGCAGCTGCAGCGTCCCCAGGTTCTCCGTGGCCACCAGCAGCTCCTCCTCGGTCTGACGCCGGTTGGGCGGCCTGGAGGGACAGACAGCGGGGTCAGGGATTGGGGATTGGGGTTGGGGTCAGGGATTGGGGTTGGGGTCGGGGACTGGGGTCAGGGATTGGGGTTGGGGTCAGGGATTGGGGTTGGGGTCAGGGATTGGGGTTGGGGTCAGGGATTGGGGATTGGGGTTAGGGATTGGGGTTGGGGTCGGGGATTGGGGATTGGGGTTGGGGTCAGGGATTGGGGTTGGGGTCGGGGATTGGGGATTGGGGTTGGGGTCGGGGACTGGGGTCAGGGATTGGGGTTGGGTCAGGGATTGGGGTTGGGGTCAGGGATTGGGGTTGGGGTCGGGGATTGGGGTTGGGGATTGGGGTCAGGGATTGGGGTTGGGGTCGGGGATTGGGGTCAAGGATTGGAGTCAGGGTCAGGGATTTGGGTCAGGGATTGGGGTCAGGGATTTGGGTCAAGGATTGGGGTCAGGGATTGGGGTCAGGGATTAGGGTCAGGGTGAGGGAGTGGGGTCAAGGGTTGAGGTCAGGGATTGGGGTCAGGGATTTGGGTCAGGGACTGGGGATTGGGGTCAAGGATTGGGGTCAGGGACTGGGGTCAGGGTCAGGATCGGGGTCAGGGTCGGGGGACCCCACTGCCCCACAGCCCCTCACTTGGAGGACACACGGATGAGGCGCCGGTTCAGGTATTTCTGGGACTCGCTCAGGTTCCCTGGGGACAAAGAGAGGGCTCAGGGGGGTGCCCTGGCTCGGTCCCAGACCATGCCAGGCCGTGCCAGGCCGTGCCAGGCCATGCCAGGCCATACCCTCCAGCCTCTGGCTGTAGTAGGGCCCGAAAGCCTTGTCCCGGGGGGTGTTGGGGTACAGGAACTTGAGGGGGTTTTCTGGATTCTTCTCCTCCAGGCTCATGTGGTAGTCACGGATGATGTCGGGCAGGGCCAGGGACAGCAGCTCCGAGGCCGTGTAGGGTTCCACGGCGTGGAAAGTGGGGGAGCCTGCAGGGGGGACCGTGGGGGTCAGCTGGAGGGGCGGCACCATCATCCCTGTGTCCCACACAAAGCTGGGCTGGGGATGGGAATTCATTCTTGTCCATTTTGAACCGACATCTGAATTCAGCTTCACCATTCCCGTCCGTTTTTAACCTAAATCCAAATCAGCTTCACCATTCTCATCCATTTTTAACCTAAATCCGAATTCAGCTTCACCATTCTCACCCATTTTTAACCTAAATCTCAATTCAGCTTCACCATTCTCATCCATTTTTAACCTAAATCTGAATTCAGGTTCCACATTTTCATTAATTTCTAACCTAAATCCAAATCCAGCTTCATCATTCTCACCCATTTTTAACCTAAATTTGAACTCAGCTTCACCACTCTCATCCATTTTTAACCTAAATCCCAATCCAGCTTCACCATTCTCACCCATTTTGAACCTAAATCTGAATTTATCCTCTTGCTCGGTAAATTTCATGGGAGGAAGGTTTATTTTCTCTGCCTTACAGTGAGGCACTGACCTTCTTAAAGGATCTGAACTTCCAGGATCTCCCCAAAATTTGCTCAGGACAAGATAAACCTCACCATGGACTTGGAAAATCCCATTTCTGCAGAGGCTTCCACTGCTCCAGGGGGGTCCTGGGGGGTCCTGGGAGGTTCTGGGGGGTTCTGGGGGTTTCTGGGGGTTTCCTGGGGGGTTCCTGGGGGTTCTGAGGGGTTTCTCGGGGTGTCCCTCACCTGTTTCATGGTGCTCCACCCACGTGAAGGTGACACCACCCAGGACGCTCTCGCTGAAGCGCAGCAGGAACGTCCCCGTCCTCTTGGACTTGAGCAGCTTCTCCTCCTGCTTGCGGCTCACGAAGCCCAGGATGAGTCTGGGGGAGGCACCGTCAGCCCCTGCGGACCCCCCAGACCCCTCCCCAGCACCCCCAGCCCTGCTCCTACCCGTTCTTCCAGAGCTGCTTGAGGTGCTCCTGGAGCAGCCCCAGGATCCCGTCCAGCCAGGCCCAGAAGGAGAAACCGGAGGCTCCATCCTGAGGGAGGGGACAGGGGGGGGACAGGGGGACATGGGGATGTGGAGGGACAGAGGGACACAGAGAGACATTGGGGACATGGGGACGTGGAGGGGACAGGGAGGGAAAGGGGGGACAAGGAGGGACATGGTGGGACATGGTGGGGACAAGGGGACACGAAGGGAGAGGGGGACAGGGAGGGACAGGGGGGACAGGAGGGACATGGAAGGACAGGAGGGACATGGTGTGGGGACACAGGGACATGGAGGGCCATGGGGACAGAGGGACAGGCCCTACTGACCTTTGAGAACTTGTGCCAGGCCACGGTGCTGTCCGGTGCCGGCTTCGAGCCTTGGGGTGAGAGCAAGGTGAGGATGGACAGTCATGTCCCACCGTGTCCCCTGGTGTCCCCTGGTGTCCCCTGGTGTCCCTGGCCTTACCCAGGAGTTTCTTGGCCAGCATCAGGAGGTTGTCCCGGCTGAGACCCCGCTCGGCCACGCTCTGGAACTGCCAGCTCAGCACCTCGGCCAGCCGGGGCCACGGCGCTGCGGGTGGGGACGAGAAGAACTGCTGGGCCTGGGGACACAGGGGGACACGGGGGGACACGGGGGGTGTGGGGTGAGCAGGGTCCGGGACAGCGGGAGGGGAGGGGGACACGGGGGACACAGGGGGACATGGGGTGAGTGGGCTGGAGACAGGGAGAGGGGATGGGGACATGGGGACAGAGGATGGGGACAGCAGCAGGGGATGGGGACATGGGGAGGGGGACAGTGGGAGGGGAGGGGGACACCAGGAGGGGGACAGCAGAAGGGGATGGGGATGAGGTGGGGGGAACAGGGACAGAGGAGGGGACAGGGACAGGGGATAGGGACATGCACAGGAGCAGGAGATGGGGACATGGGGAGGTGATGGGGACACAAGGAGGGGATGGGGACATGGGGACAGGGGATCGGAACAGCAGGAGGGGGACACAAGCAGGGGATGGGGACACAAGGAGGGGATGGGGACATGCACTGGAGCAGGGGAGGGGGACATGGAGGGGACAGGGACATTGGGAGAGGACAGGAGGAGGACATGAGTACGGAAGGGGGACATGGCACTGGAGCAGGGGACAGGGATCAGACAGGGGTGGCACAGGGACAGAGGTGGCACAGGACAGGATAGGGGGGGCACAGGGGCAGGGGTGGCACAAGGGACAGAGGTGGCACAAGAACAGAGGTGGCACAGGACAGGGGTGGCACAGGGACAGGGGTGGCACAGGGACAGGGGTGGCACAGGGACAGAGGTGGCACGGGGACAGAGGTGGCACGGGGACAGGACAGGGGTGACACAGGGGCAGGGGTGGCACAGGACAGGGGTGGCACAGGGACAGAGATGGCACAGCACAGGGGGTCCCGCTCGCCTTGGGGTCCGAGCTGAGCATGTTGAACCACAGGACGGAGGCCCAGGCGCTGGAGAACTGGTTGTTGTTGGAGATGATGACAAAGGGCAGCGTGGTGGCCTGGGGAGGGCACAGGGCTCAGGCTGGCTGTCCCCAGCCCCCCCTGGCTGTCCCCAAAGCCCCCCAGGCCCCCCAGCCCTGACCTCCAGCTCCAGCTCCAGCCCGCAGTAGGCGTAGGCCAGCGTGAAGGTGATGAGGTGCAGCTCCTCTGTCACAACCAGGGGACCCTGCGGGGAGGTGACACCGCTGTCACCGCCGGGCCTGGCGCCCCCCCGCGGCGCCCCCAGCCCCATCCCGTGCCCACCTCGCCGCTGGCACCTTTGCCCTTGCCAGCCCTGCTGTCCTTCTGCTCCTTCAGCGTCTGTGGGGACGGCAGAGTCAGCCCAAGAGTGGGGTCCTCACCGTGCCCCCCACCCCTGCGGGGGATTTGGGGGTCCGGGGGGGATTTGGGGGTCCGGGGGGGTCCCTACGAGGTACTGAAAGTCGCAGACCAGCCCCTCCTGGGGACTGTCCCCGGCCAGGAGCGTTTTGCTGCTCGATGTCAGGATGTTGAAGCGGCGGAACCTGAGGGGCACAGGCGGGACGTGGGAGGGGGTCGGGACCCCCGGGAGGGCAAATGGGGGGTTCAGGACCCCCAGGAGGGAAAATGGGGGGTTCAGGACCCTCGGGAGGGCAAATGGGGGGTTCAGGACCCCCGGGGTGGGGTTGCAGCCCCTCCAACGCTGTCCAGCTCTCACCCTTTGATGTTGGGAGGGTCCCTGCAAGAGACAAGGGGGGGTCAGGGCTGGGGGGACGCACATAATATTGTAATAGCTAAATGACATTATATTTATATTTATATTTATATTTATATTTATATTTATATTTATATTTATATTTATATTTTATTATATTTATATTTATATTTATATTTATATTTATCTAATTTATTATAATATCTAAATGCTTCGTTTATTCTATGTGATTTTTACCATAATTTAACAAATTAAAAATTGAATAAATTAAATAATATAATTATCTATCATTATTATTTTGTTTAATAAATTGAGAATGAATAAATTAAATAATGTAATTATTTGTAATTATTATTTAATTGAATAAATTTAAATTTTCATTTAAAAATTAAAAATTGAATAATTTAATATTATTTTTTAATTATTTAATAAACTAAATAATACAATTATTTCTATTTATTATTTCATTTAGTAAAGTAAAATTTTAATATATAAAATAATATATTTATAATTATTTAATTTAATCACTTAAATAATATGATTATCCATAATGATTGTTTAATTTAATAAATTAAATAATTAATTTTAAGAAATTAAAAATTTAATATATTAAAATTAATAAATTTTAAAAATATATAATAATAAATATATATTATTATTTATATATTTATAAAATATATAAATAATATTATATAAAAAATTTAATATATAAAAATATATAATTAACTATTTAATTGAATCAATTAAACAATACAATTATCCATAATGATTATTTAACTTAACGAATGAAATAATAATACTTTAATAAATTTAAAATTTAATATATTAAAGAACATAATTCTTTATTCAATGTAGAATAAAGAATTTTATTATTATTATTCTATTCAATTATTTATTACTATTCAACGCAAATAAATTAAATAATTTAACACCTAAACAATGTAATTGATTTTCATAACCCTTTGGAGCCCGTGAGGATTCCCGTCCTCCTGCCCCCTGCCGGCCCCACCTGTCCATGTGGATCCGGGCCTCCATGCGGTGGTTGCGGTCGTGCAGCCTCACCAGCAGCCGGGCGCGGGTCGAGAACTTCCCGGCCGTTCGGAGCACCAGGGGCCGCTTCCCGGCGTTGGGGGTGCTGGGCTGCTGCTCCACCACGAAGGCGCTGGGGAAAACGGGGGGTCGGGGCTGCCTGAGACCCCCCCCGTGCTGCCCCAGGACCCCCCCGTCCTTGCCAGGCTGCCCCCGCTTCTGAAAATCCTGCAATGCCTCAGGTTGGAGGGAAGCCATGCAGGTGGAACTCCTGGTTTTGGCATGGGACAACCCCAAAGTCTCCTAAATCCCAATGTTTGAGTGGTGTCCAAACACTCAGAGATGGAAGGGACCCACCAAAAGTCCAACTCCTGGCATAGGATAACCCCAAAACATGCCCAGACCTAAATTTCAACGTTTGAGTGGTGTCCAAACACCCAGAGATGGAAAGGACCCACCAAAAGTCCAACTCCTGGCACAGCATAACCCCAAAAACCTGCCCAGACCTAAATCCCAACGTTTGAGTGATGTCCAAACATCCCTTGAGCTACAGGAATACCCAGAGATGGGAGGGACCCATCGGGATGATCTCCAGCTCCTGGCCTGACATGGGACAGCCCAAAACCTGCCCAGTCCTAAATTTCAACATTTGAGCGATGTCCAAACACCCAGAGCTGGAAGGGACCCATGAGGATCATCCAGACCCTGCACAGACACCCCAAAACGTGCCTGGGAGCGTTGTCCAAACACTCCCTGATCTCCGTCACCCTCGGTCACCGTTCCCTGGAGAGCTTCCCCAGCTCTCCACCACCCTCTGTGGGGAAAAACCTTTCCCTGCTCTCCACCCTGGAGCCCTCCCGGCCCAGCCCACCTCTTGAGCAGGTGCGTGAGCTGCTCCTGCAGCCTCTGCTCCAGCAGGGGCGTCTCTGTCACCAGCGGGTCCCTGGCGTAGGTCACCTTTTGTCGCAGGTCCCCCAGCGCCCGCAGCAGCTGCCGCAGCTGGAACAACCCCTGGCCCAGCTCCGTGAACCTGCGGGGTTCAGGGAGCTCAGAGGGGTCCGTCCGCAGCTCCCCGAGCCCCCCCAAGCCCCCCAAAATCCTACCAGGTCTCCAGCGGGCGCAGGTTGGTGTCGGCAGAGCCCCCCAGGCACAGGCGCTGCTGCCGCGCCCTCCAGCCCCCCAATTCCTGCTGCAGCAGCTCCTGCAGGGTCTCACTGCGCCCCAAAAGCTGCTGCATCTGAGCCAGCACCGCCTGAAGGGAGATCTGGCTCTGAATGGCGTGCTCAAGGCTCTGAATGGCGTGACCCCCCCAAAACCCAGCCCAACCTCCCCCTCCTCACCCGCCGCTGCCGGTCCAGGTTCTGCAGTTTGGCTTGGAGGGATTGGAGCTCCTGGAGGTACCCGGGGTCCTGGCTCCTCTCCTCACCTGAGGGCAGGGGGGCTAGCTCAGGGTTTGGGGGGGCTGGCAGGGCGGTGCCCACCCCCCCATCTCCCCGCTGTGGGGCTCACCTGGCCGGTAATGCACCTTGAAGCAGAAGTCGAAGGCATCCTGCAAATCCTCCAGGTGCCTGAAGGCTCGTTCGGCTTCCTGCGGGCACGGCGGGGTCAGGAGGGGTCGGGGGGCTCGGAGGGGGTCTCGGGGGTCTCAGGGGTCGGGGGATTACCTGTAGGGCTGTGTGGAACTCAGCCAAGCGCCGCTGGATCTGCTGCTCCCGCCCGCTCTCCTGGGCTGGGCTGGGCGTGGGCACCGACCCCTCCTAAGGAGGGAGAAATGGGGCGGGGGGCGCGGCAGGAGGACCACCGGGATGGGCAGGGGGGATCACAGAGCCCTTCCCTACCTGCCCCCCGGCCTGCCCAAGGCGCAGGATCCGCCGCTCCTCCTGCAGCAGGTTGGCCACCAGGTTGGCGAATCTCTCCGGCGTCTCCTCGAACTCAGCCTGGGGAAGGCTCGGGGGGTCAGCACAGCACGGAGACCCCTCCCCGCTGCCCTCCCCGCTGCCCTGAACCCCACCTGGAGGTCGCGGTGAGCCTTGCGCAGGTTGTGCTTCAGCATGAAATCCTCGCGGTCCGAGCCCAGGCTGCCCAGGCGCTCTCCCAGTAAGACCAGTAAGGAGTGGAACAGCATGCGGGCGTGCGAGCAGAGCGGCTCCGCCGCCTGGCGCCTGCGGCAGCGCGGCCTCAGCCTCACCCGCGCTCCCCTCCCGCCGGCATATTTCATAAAAATCCCTTTTGTTTTATAAAAATCCCTTTTTTATATTATAAAAATCCAATTTTTATTTTTTATAAAAATCCCTTTTTTAATTTATAAAAAATCTCTTTTTAAAATAAAAATCCCTTTTTTATTTTATAAAAAAATCCCCTTTTTAAATAAAAATCCCTTTTTATTTTATAAAAATCCCTTTGCCGGGATTTTTTCACCCCCCTGACCCCTTGATATGATATGATATGATATATAATCTAATCTAATCTAATCTAATATAAGTAATATATATAATATATATATATTATTATATTATATATATTATATTATATTATTTATATATTATTATATATATTATATATTATATTATATTATATTATATTATATATTATATTATATTATATTATATTATATTATATTATATTATATTATTATCTGCCTTCTGAAACATGGACTCAAGATTTTCATCTCTTCCCTCGTCCTGGCGACCCTCAAACACCTCCCCACGCCCCCCGGTACCTCCCCCAGCCCCGGTTCCCCCCGGTCCCGCCCCCAACCCCGGTTCCCCCCGGTACCAGTTCTGGCTCTCGATCCAGGCAGCCAGGGACTGGCGCACGGCCATGGGCAGCGCCGAGCCCGCGTACAGCTGGTGCACCTGCTCCAGGTAAGTGTTGGCCAAGCCCTGCACCTCCTGCCACTGCGCCATGCTGGGGGAGACAGAGGGTCAGGGGCGTCCCGAGAACCCCCCCGGGGTCACGGAGGGACCGGAGGCTGAGAAACAGCCGCGTGTCACAGCTGGGCACATCTGCACCCCACGTACCTGCCTGCAGCACCGGCGGCACGGGGGAACCGCTGCTCCCGGGGGTCCCTCTGCTGCTGCTCGGTACCGGGGGTCTCTCTGCTCTGGTTCTGGGTGGTCCCGGGGGTCCCCTCGCTCCTTCTCGGTCCCAGGGGTCCCTCTGCTCCTGCTCGGTCCCGGGGGTCTCTCTGCTCCTGTTCGGTTCCTGGCTGCTCCCGGGGTCCCTGTTCGGTTCCTGGCTGCTCCCGGGGTCCCGCTGCTCTGGTTCTGAGTGGTCCCGGGGGTCCCCTCGCTCCTTCTCGGTCCTAGGGGTCCCTCTGCTCTCGGGGGTCCCTCTCGGGGGTCCCTCTGCTCTCGGGGGTCCCTCTGCTCCTGCTTAATTAATCCCGGCTGCTCCCGGGGATCCCCTCGCTCCTGCTCGGTCTCGGGGGTCCCTCTGCTCCTGTTCGGCTGTGGCTGCTCCCGGGGGTCTCTCTGCTCTGGCTCTAGGTGGTCCCGGGGGTCTCTCCGCTCTGGTTCTCGGTGCTCCCGGGGGTCCCCTCGCTCCCGCTGCGGTGGTCGCGCACCGGCAGCCGCGTCCTGCGGTGGGAGCAGGGGGTGAGCCCAGGGGGGTTCCCCACCCGGAGCGGGGGGCACACGCACAGAACGCCCACACGAGGGCCCCCAGCACCCCCAGACCCCTCTTCAGAGGCCCCCCTAGACCGAACCCCCATTTAACCCCCCCGGGGCATTGAACCCCATCCCCAGTGGGGTGGGTGCCCCTGAACGCCCCCCGCCCCACGGGACCCCCTCCCAAGGGTCGCTCTGTGTGGCCCAGCCGGGGTCTCCTGCCTGTGCCCCCCTCCCCGGGCTCCGGAACCGCCCAGGTACCCCCCGGGACCCCCGACCCACCTCCGCCAGCACCGGAGCAGGAAGGCGGGCTGGCCACGCCCCCTCCCCGCTCTGCTGGGTGATTGGTGGAGAGCGGCGCAGAGGCCACGCCCCCTCGCGCGGCTGTTTTGGGCGGGTTTGTTCATTTCCCCAGTTTTACGTCACAGACGGGAGGCGCGGCCAATAGGCGGGGTAAATGGGTGGGCGTGGTCGGGGGCGTGGTCAGCGGGGAACGGGGGAGGGAATGGCGGAGGTCCGGGATGGGCGGGGGGACAGGGACGGGGACGGAGGGGACAGGGACAGGCCATGGGGACAGGGGCAGGCCCTAAGGACAGGGACAGAGCCATGGGGACAGGGACAGAGCCATGGGGACAGAGATGGAGGGGACAGGGACAGGCCATGGGGACAGGGGCAGGGCGTAAGGACAGGGACAGAGCCATGGGGACAGAGGGACAGGGACAGAGCCAGGGGTATGGGGACCGCCTGGAGACAGGGACAGAGCCATGGGGACAGAGGCCGTGGGGACCGGGACGGGCCATGGGGACAGGGGCAGGCCCTAAGGACAGGGACAGAGCCATGGGGACAGGGACAGAGCCATGGGGACAGGGATGGAGGGGACAGGGACAGGCCATGGGGACAGGGACGAGGCAGCGTGGCCACTGGGATGGGGACAGGGCTGGGGCTATAGGGACAGGGACAAGCTCAGCCCAGATGCCACCACGTGGCCGAGCTCCGGCTGCCCCAGGGCAGGGTGACCCCGCATCGATCCGTCCCCAAGCCACGACCCGCCAGCACCGCCTGCCACACGTGCGCTTTATTCAGACGATGAGCACGGCGCCGCTGTGCGCGGTGGGCACCGGCGAGGGCTCCCCGGCCGAGGTGAAATACCCGATGAGCGCCCTCACACCGGCCTTGAGCCCCGGCTGCAGCCCCAGCTGCACCCCCATGGCCACCGGGCCCCCCAAACCGCCGGTGAGCGCCGCCAGCCCGGCGTAACCCAAATCCTCGGCGGCTTCCAGCGCTCGAGTGGACGCCGTGGCCTCGCAGCCCTGGAAGGCGAAGTAGACGCTGGTGCCGAGGTTGTAGAAGATGCTGACTCCCGGTACCCAGTCCAGCACCCGGTGCGCTTCCCGTTCCCCCGCCGGGCTGCAGGCATCCTCATCCTCCCGCCGGTGCCGCCGCACGGCGCCGCGGCACGGTTGGAACCGCGGGAATTCCCGGTTTTCCCGGCTCGGGGGTGGCGTGGGCTCCGCGCTGTCCTGGTTCAGAGGCGGCTCCGTGCCTGGCACGGGGGGATCCGCACAGGCAGAGCCCCCCGGGCTCAGCGCCAGCCTGAGCAGCAGCAGCGCCAGCGGCCGCGGGGCCGGAGCGCCCGGTACCCGCGCCAGCCCCCGCAGCAGCGCCGCGGCCGTGGCGGTGCCCACGTCCCGTGCCAGCTCCAGCGTCTCAGCCTCAGCCTGGGCGGCACAGCCGGCTTTGAGCAGTGCCAGGGTCAGGGCAGCACGGGCCAGCCCGCGGGGTAGGGGCGGCAGCCGGGAGAAACCGGGGAGGTGATGAGGATGAAGGGCTTGGCACGGTACCCCCGGGGTGGGCTCTGCCAGCCCCGCCAGCTCCACCAGCAGCGCCCGGTCACCGTCAGCCAGCGCGGGGGTGATGATGGACGCAGCCATGGCGCGGCTGAGGATGAGGAGAGGGAGGAAGAGCAGAACCTGGGGCATGGCGGCGGCGCTGGGAGGTGGGAGAAGGACAGAGCCCCGTCAGACCCCCGTGGCTGCAGCCCCCCGTGCCCGCCCGGTGCCCCCCGGTTCCTCACCCGCTCAGCGTTGTCCCCTGTCCGGTCACTGCGGCCAGCCCGGCCCCGTGACCGGTTTATAGCCGTGGTTATCAGGGAATTGCGACACAGGGACAGGGACTGGGCACTCCCTGAGGCCAGGGAGGCTCGAGCCCCCCTGCAGACCCACACACACCCAAGGAGGGCAAAAGTCACTTTTATTTATTTAGGCCTTGTCTAGATTTAAAAAGTTTTAAGAAAAGAAAAAAAAAAAAACAAAACGAAACCCCGACGTTTGAGAAAAAAGGGAGGGAATTTGGGGTAAACGGTGACACCAGGGGGAAGGTGGAGAAACTGGTTGCTGCTGCAGCCTTTAAAAACAGCATCAAAACCTGCAGAAGGAAATCTGCAGAAACCCCAGAAAATCTGTAGAAACCCAAGAAAAAACTGCAGAAAAGCTGCAGAAATCCAATAAAATCAGCAAAAAGCCCAGGAAACAGCACAAGGCCTGGGCACAGGCAGGGTAGGGGAAGCTTCTCAGTCCTCCTCCTCTTCCTCTTCCAGGCAGCGGATGCGCTTCCTCCTCCCCCGGGGCTGTGGATCTTCCTCTTCCTCATCCTCCTCAGAGCGAGGAGCTGGGTGGGGTGGATCGGTGCCTGTGGATGGAGGGACAGGAGAGAGGGCTGAGCCCCCCAGGGATGGGACAGAGACAGGACAACCCCGACCCCTGAGCAGTGCCCACTCAGCCCCCAGGAGCGAGCAGAGGGGCTGAACCCACCTGAGCTCCCACCATCCTCATCCTCATCCTTGCTGGCGAGCTGCCGGCGCCTCTTGGTGCGCGCCAGCACCGGGCTGGGGACAGGGACGGGGACAGGCTCCTCACTGCAGGGGTTGGCAGAGCTCAGGGAGAACACAGGGGGCTCAGTCCCCTCCCCAGGCACGAGAAGACCCCTCCCCAAAAAAAACAGGACCCCAAAAGCTGAGATGGGGGCTCTGCTCTCACCTCTCCGAGTCTGATCCCCGCCCTGCCACCAGCGGCTCTGCAGAGGGGCACAAGGAGGGGGGCTCAGAGCCAGCCCCAAATCTGGGGGTCCCACAGCCCCAACCCCACCCCTCACCTGCAGCCCCATCCTGGGGGCACCTGGGTGGCTCTGGAAGCTCCTGGGGGGGCCCTGGGGGGTCACAGTGGGCGATGGAGGCGGCCGCACGCCGGAGCTGCTGCGGGGTGAGGGCGGCCGGGATGCGCCAGAAGGATTCCTGGGGGACAGGGGGGCATTGCAGGGCTGTGTAGCCACGATATTTTCTGAAAAATCCCTTTGCCAGGATTGTTCTCCTAAGGTGTAACCATGATATTTTCTGAAAAATCTCTAGGATTTTTCTCCTAAGGTGTAGCCATGATATTTTCTGAAAAATCTCTAGGATTTTTCTCCTGAGAAGCTGAGAGGCTTCAGAAACAAAATGTAAATAATTTTCTGCTGCTGTGGAATGCAACAGGTGCATCTTTGATTGGTCTCATGTGGTTGTTTTGTTTTTAATTAATGGCCAATCACAGTCTGGCTGTCTTGGACTTTCTGAGAGTCACAAGATTTTATTATTTTATCTTTCTATTTTATTATTATTTATTATTTTAATAATAATTGTTTATTATTATTATTATTATTTATCCCTTCTATTCCTTGCTAGCCTTCTGATGAAATCCTTTCTTCTATTCTTTCAGTATAGTTTTAATACATCTTTTTCTTTTAATATCATCTATATCATAAAATAATCAATCAGCCTTCTTAAACATGGAGTCAAGATTCTCATCCCTTCCCTTGTTAGGGTTGCCTGCAAAATTCCACAGGGCTGTGCTGGGGACAAGGGGATGGGGACAAGGGGATGGGGACAGGGATGGGGACAGGGGGATGGGGACAGGGATGGGGACAAGGGTGGGGACAGGGGGATGGGGACAGGGATGGGGACAGGGAGATGGGGACAAGGGGATGGGGACAGGGATGGGGACAGGGGGATGGGGACAAGGGGATGGGGACAAGGGGATGGGGACAAGGGGATGGGGACAGGGAGATGGGGACAAGGGGATGGGGACAGGGATGGGGACAGGGAGATGGGGACAAGGGGATGGGGACAAGGGGATGGGGACAAGGGGATGGGGACAAGGGGACGGGGACAGGGACCTCACCTGCTCGCTGGCGGGTGGCCGCAGCCCCAGCTGCCGCAGAAGGTTCCGGAAGCGCCGGTCCTCCATGGCATCCTCATTCTCCTCCGTGAGTGGCACCAGCGGCACCGGGTGGGACACACCTGGGGGTGGGAGCACCATCAGCGGGACCCCGACCCCACAACCCCCCCCCCAGCCGACCCCTACCCCGCTCACCGTCCTCCTCACGGTCCCCTGCTGCCCTCCGCAGGCAGTTCTGCAGCCACCGCAGGGGCCCGGCCAGCCCTGGGGACACCACAAGGTGACAAAGGATCCAGCAGGGTCCAACAGGATCCAGCAGGGTCCAGCCCCCCGGACAAACCCAGCCTGGGGGGGGTCTGGAGCCCCTCACCCACCTTCCCGATGCAGGTGCAGCGCCAGGTCCTGCCCAGCCCCTTCCTCAGGCACCCAGTGCTCCTCTATGAGGCCTTCATCATCCTCATCCTCGTCTTCCTCCTCCTCGCTGTCCTCATCCTCTCCTGAGCTGTCCTGGGTTGGCATGGCCGGGACACCTGGGGCAGCCTGTGGGAGCCAGCAGTGTTTGGGTGTCCCCAGGTTGGGACAGGCTCTGTTTGGGTGTCCCCAGGATGGGACAGGCTCTGTTTGGGTGTCCCCAGGATGGGGACAGCAGTGTTTGGGTGTCCCCAGGATGGGACAGGCAGTGTTTGGGTGTCCCCAGGATGGGACAGGCCCTGTTTGGGTGTCCCCAGGATGGGACAGGCAGTGTTTGGGTGTCCCCAGGATGGGGACAGGCCCTGTTTGGGTGTCCCCAGGGTGGGGACAGGCCCTGTTTGGGTGTCCCCAGGATGGGACAGGCCCTGTTTGGATGTCCCCAGGATGGGGACAGGCCCTGTTTGGGTGTCCCCAGGATGGGACAGGCCCTGTTTGGATGTCCCCAGGATGGGGACAGGCCCTGTTTGGGTGTCCCCAGGATGGGACAGGCCATGTTTGGGTGTCCCCAGGATGGGGACAGGCAGTGTTTGGGTGTCCCCAGGATGGGACAGGCCCTGTTTGGGTGTCCCCAGGATGGGACAGGCAGTGTTTGGTGTCCCCAGGATGGGACAGGCCCTGTTTGGGTGTCCCCAGGATGGGGACAGGCAGTGTTTGGGTGTCCCCAGGATGGGACAGGCCATGTTTGGGTGTCCCCAGGATGGGACAGGCAGTGTTTGGGTGTCCCCAGGATGGGACAGGCCCTGTTTGGGTGTCCCCAGGATGGGACAGGCAGTGTTTGGGTGTCCCCAGGGTGGGACAGGCAGTGTTTGGGTGTCCCCAGGATGGGACAGGCCCTGTTTGGGTGTCCCCAGGGTGGGACAGGCCCTGTTTGGGTGTCCCCAGGATGGGACAGGCAGTGTTTGGTGTCCCCAGGATGGGGACAGCAGTGTTTGGGTGTCCCCAGGATGGGGACAGGCAGTGTTTGGGTGTCCCCAGGGTGGGGACAGGCCGTGTTTGGGTGTTCCCAGGATGGGACAGGCCCTGTTTGGGTGTTCCCAGGATGGACACAGCACCCCCAGGGCACAGCCCAGCACCCTCCAGCCCCCCATACCTGCCCAGGGCCGTGGCCTTGGCTCTTCCTCCTGCGTTTCTTGTACAGCTCCTTGCGTTCAGCCACCAGCCCCAGCCCCAGCAGCTTCTCCACCACCCGAGCCCGCGAGCGCCGCGCCGTCAGGTGCTTCATGATGTTCCCCAGGACGTCTGTGGGGAGCAGGGTCAGGGTGGGGAGGCTACAGGGGGATTTTTGGGCTCTTCCCCACCGTGTCCAGCTCACCATCCGAGCCCTGGAACTCCTCGAAGAGCCGCGTCAGCTCCTCCTCCTGCTCCTGCGTCCACAGCACGATGCGGGTGCCTTTCCTGGGGGGTGGGAAACAGTTGTGGGTCCCTGCCCTGTCCCCGGGGGTCCCTGCCCTGTCCCTGGGGGTCCCTGACCCACCTCTCCCTCGGGAAGTCCTTGGCACTGCTGGCCAGCCCCATCCTCACCAGCTGCTTCACCACCTGCCTCCGCGTCCGCCCGGGCGTGGGCAGATGGGCCAGGATGGCAGCGATGATGTCCCCACCTGTGGGACAGCAAGGATGAAGGGACAGAGCCCCCGCCACCCCTCAGGGGTCCCACTGAGACCCCAGAGACCCCCCAGTACCTTCCATCTCCTTGTATTTCCAGTACAGCTCCCGCAGCTCCTGCTCCTCCTGAGGGGTCCAGGGGGGCACCCGGCTCCGGGTGGTCCTGGGGAGGGGGAGAAGGGAGGTGAGGGGTGGGGAGGAAGGAGAGCAGCCCCCTCCTGTCACAGACAACTTTTATGGAAAATCCTTTCCTTAGGATTTTTCCTCCTGAGAAGCTGAGAGGCCTCAGGAACAAAATGTAAACATTGATTATCTGCTGCTGTGGACTGCAACAGGTGGAGCTGTGATTGGTCTCATGTGGTTGTTTCTAATTAATGGCCAATCACAGCCCAGCTAGCTCGGACACAGAGCCCGAGCCACAAACCTTTGTTATCATTCTTTCTGCTCCTATTCTTAGCCAGCCTTCTGATGAGAACTTCTTCTTCTATTTAGTACAGTTTTAATGTAATATATATCATAAAATAATAAATCAAGCCTTCTGAAACATGGAGTCAGCTCCTCGTCTCTTCCCTCACCCAAGAGCCCCTGTGAGCACCATCACACCCTCCCTGCCCCACTCACCCCTCTCCCTCCTGCAGGGAGCTGTAGCCCTTGGTCATCTCACAGATGATGGCAGGGCTCTTCCAGAAGAGCAGCTCCACAAAGGCTTTTTTGTTGGTGGCCGCCAGCGCAAAGAACTTGCCCAGGATGAACTTGGCCAAGGTCACCAGCTCCTGGGGACAGCAGGAGGGAGAGAGGGGCTGGGGGACACCAACGGATGGAGAGAGGAGCTGCGGGATGTGGGGACAGAGAGTGGGGCTGGGGGACACCAGGGACTGAGCTGGGCTGGAGAACACCAGGGATGGAGAATGGGGCTGGGGGCTGTACAGAGCAGGGCTGGGAGTGGGGCTGGGGGCTGCAGGGACTGAGTGGGACTGGGGGATTCCGGGGACAGAGAAGGGCTGGGAGGTGTTGGGGACTCGGTGGGGCTGGGGGCTGCGGGGACAGAGCAAGGATTGGGAGACTCTGGGGACTGAGGGGGGCTGGGGGCTGCAGGGACAGAGCAGGGCTGGGGGCTGCAGGGACTGAGTGGGATTGGGAGATTTTGGGGACTGATGGGGCTGGGGGCTGCAGAAACAGACCCTCCCGTGCTGGGGGCTGCAGGGACAGACCCCTCCCAGGCTGGGGGCTCAGGGCCCTGTCTGACCTGAGCAGGGCTGGGGGCTGCAGGGACTGAGCAGGGCTGGGGGCTGCAGGAACAGACCCTCTCGGGCTGGGGGCTGCAGGGACAGACCCCTCCCGGGCTGGGGGCTGCAGGGACAGACCCTCTCGGGCTGGGGGCTGCAGGGACAGACCCCTCCCGTGCTGGGGGCTGCAGGGACAGACCCCTCCTGGGCTGGGGGCTGCAGGGACAGACCCTCTTGGGCTGGGGGCTGCAGGGACAGACCCCTCCCGTGCTGGGGGCTGCAGGGACAGACCCTCTTGGGCTGGGGGCTGCAGGGACAGACCCCTCCCGTGCTGGGGGCTGCAGGGACAGACCCCTCCTGGGCTGGGGGCTGCAGGGACAGACCCCTCCTGGGCTGGGGGCTGCAGGGACAGACCCTCTCGGGCTGGGGGCTGCAGGCACAGACCCCTCCCGTGCTGGGGGCGGCAGGCACAGACCCCTCCCGTGCTGGGGGCTGCAGGGACAGACCCCTCCCGTGCTGGGGGCTGCAGGGACAGACCCTCTCGGGCTGGGGGCTGCAGGGACAGACCCCTCCTGTGCTGGGGGATGCACGGACAGACCCCTCCCGTGCTGGGGGATGCACGGACAGACCCTCCCGTGCTGGGGGCTCAGGGCCCTGTCTGACCTGGTGCGCAGCAGCCGCGGGGTCGCTGAGCAGGCGGTGGAAGAGGGCGAAGAGGGACAGCTGGAAGAGCAGGGGCTCCATGCGCAGGTCGCGGGCCAGGCGGTGCAGCAGCCGCGCGGCGCAGTGGTTGGTGCGGGCGCTGTTCCTGGCGTAGCCCCGCAGCAGCAGCACCAGTGCCCGCACCACGGGCGCACAGGCGAACCTGCCCAGCGCTGCTGTCAGTGGGGCTGCCCCCCAGCGAGACCCCACAGCCCCCCCCCCGAACCATTCTTGTGGGAATCCACAAAATTAGAGGGGAAATCAGAGGGTTTTGGGGAAAGCTGCAAGGTGCAGGCTTCAGATACAGCAGAACTGTGATTAGAGCTAAGCAGCAGCCATGAGATTGGTCAGCAGAAAAATTATTTAAACTGTAGAAAAGCAAAAGCAAATAGAACAATGGCCTGTGTATTAACGCTTGTCTGAATAGCTCTGTAAGCTGCAGAAAGTTTATCTAGCAAGATAGTAGGAAGGTTAAGGCTTAATAATGGAGCTCTGTGCATTGTGTTTTAAGGCTTACAAGCAGGTATTGTATTTGAAATAGGCAAGCATTGTTTTAATCGTCAATGTGCTTACAGTGATTGGATAGATCTACTGTCAATGTGCTTTTGCTTTGTGTGATTGATCAAGAAGCTTATAAAGTAAGCTGTAACATTAAGTTTTTGGTCTGCTGCCTGAGATGTGAGCTGCTGGCATCTTCCCGTTGTCATAAGCATGTAATGAGACTGATGCGGAAAAATAAACAGCTCGAGGCACTTTCCACAGCCCCGTCTCGTTCATGTCTGTAAATAGCCCCCCCTTGCTGGCTATTTTCACCAATTCTCACCGCTTCAGGTAGTCGAGGAAGTTGAATTCCTTCTCTGACACCTGCATGGTTTGCTCTTCCTCTTCTTCATCCTCCTCTTCTTCTTCCTCTGGCTCTTCAGGCTCGGTGGGTGTGTGCCCTGTGGTGGGGCGTGTCACAGACATCTTTTATGAAAAATCCTTTCCTTTGGATTTTTCCTCCTGAGAAGCTCAGAGGCCTCAGGAGCAACAAATGTAAACATTGATTATCTGCTGCTGGGGAATGCAACAGGTGCATCTGTGACTGGCCCATGTTGGTTGTTTCTAATTAATGGCCAATCACAGCCCAGTTGGCTTGGACACAGAGCCCGAGCCACAAACCTTTGTTATCATTCTTTTTTATTCTATTCTTAGCCAGCCTTCTGATGAAATCCTTTCTTCTATTCTTTTAGTATAGTTTTAATGTAACATATATGATAAAATAATAAATCAAGCCTTCTGAAACATGGAGTCAGATCCTCATCTCTTCCCTCATCCTGAGACCCCTGTGAACACCGTCACAGCGATGTGCTGAGGGTCTGCAGTGCCGTGGCCCAAAATTTTCCCACTTCCCAGGGTCACAGGTGGGGACTTGCTGGAACTCAGGACATCCCTCTGGGTGTCCAGAGCAGCTGGGACCCCTGCCAGGGGGCTCAGAGACCCTGGCACACAGCCCAGAGCACCTGTGGGTTTGATTATGGAGCAAATTACCAGCTTTGTATGAAGACCTGAAAGCCACAGAAGTTTAAGTAGTGTAATAATAAAATTATCACTAGGTGAAAAAGTAGATTCGGGGGTTTTTAGAATAGGGGTTTTGGGGGCAAGATGGAGGGACTTGGGCGTGTCCAGCCTTTCTTCTTCTTCTCTATCTCCATCTTCTGCTGTGATGGTGGCACTTTGGGATTGGTTTAGAGTAGAAACTCACTGTTTAACATAGGTGATAGGTATTGGAAAGTAATTGTAAACATGTTATGTTTGTTAAAATTGTTAAAATTGTTAAACATGTCAGTTAAAATTGTTAAACATGTTACACATAGTTTTTAGTATAAAGAGATAACACCACACTGTGCCTGGAATTGTCCTGCTGGACCTCGGCAGGGCAGGAGAAAAGTTTTTATAGATAAGATATAATAAACAGAGACTTTTCACATATCTCAGGGCTGCAATAAACTGCAACCTCCTGAGAGGGACTCACTGGGCAGGGCAGCGACGAGGATCTCCCGCAGCAGCCGCGTCTCCTCAGACGGCCCCACATCCACGGATCCAAACACATCCCCTTCAGGCCAGACCTCCCTGGGGACAGCAAGGACAGCTTGGCACTGTGTCCCCACACCCCAGGGACAAGATGGGCAGCACGGTGCTGGTACCTGTGTTTGGCTGAGATAAACAAAACTCCACTTTTGTGGAAGTTGTAAAGCCGGTATGGTTATTACAGCGCTGGACGCATGTGGGAATTGTTCTTTTAAAATGACATGTGTACTTCTGGGGACTTCAGGTCCTTTTTTATCTCCTTCTCAAAAAAATGTGCATACAATTTCACAATAGGACCATACATATTCATTTTTACAAATTTCGCGTGACATTTGCTGCTAGTTCTTCTGTATCAGAAAGAATTCTTAGGTCAGGTTGAATTCTTAGGTCAGCAGGTTGAGCTGCTCTCACAGCAGTCTCTGTCTCTATCACCTGTCTCTCTCCTCCTTATCTTTGTCCTTCACTGAAGCAGTTTCTCTGAGCTTAGGCTTTTGCAGTCAGACTACACAGCAAGCTACATACTTAAAAGATGTACATTCCACTGAAATCAAAATGGATTTCTGTCGGAACTCAGTGCATCCCTCTGGGTGTCCAGAGTTGCTGGGATCCCACCAGGGGGCTCAGAGACCCTGGCACACAGCCCAGAACACCTGGGGATTTGATTGTGCCCCTGGAGCAAATTACCAGCTTTGTATGAGGACCTGAAAGTCACAGAGGTTTGAATGGTGCAATAATAAAATTATCACAGGGTGAAGATGTAGATTTTAGGATTTTTGGTATGGGGGTTATGGGGACGAGATGGAGGAACTTGGGTGTGTCCAGCCTTTCTTCTTCTTGTTCTCCATTTTCTGCAGTGATGTTGGCACTTTGGGATTGGTTTAGAATAGAAGTGCACTGTCTAACATAGGTGATAGGTATTGGGAATTAAGAGTAAATATGTTATATGTAGTTTGTAGTATAAAAAGACAGCACTGCCCTGAGGGTGGTCAGAGTGCCTGTGGCTGCCATGCTGAGCAGATCTCGGCTGGGCAGAAAGAAAATTTTATAGATAAGAATTAATAAACAACCTCAAGACCGAAAAGCGAAGAGTCCAGACTCGTTCTTCAGCCGCGTGGCCGAAACAGAGACACCCTGCACATCTTGGGGCAGCAGTTAACAACCAGCTACCTGAGAGATTTCCGCCCTGGAAAATTCCTCTGCCTCACCTGGCCGAGCGCAGCAGCTGCAGGGCCTGGGGCACGCGGGAATCCCTCAGGCACTCCTGGATCCTCAGCAGAGCCTCCGCCCGCTGCTCCTCCACCGGCGTCTCTGAGGTGGCATCGAAGGGCACCACGTCCTCGGGGAGGGGCACCTCACCCTGTGTAAGGGAAGAGAATATAGGTGAATAAAGGTGGTATAGAAAGTAATCTTATCCCCTAAAGAGTTGCAGCTGAGCCAATTACTAAAGATTAGGAGCAGGCCTGATGTTAGCAGGCCGCAGCTGTAGCCAATAAGAAGAGTGGTATAAAAGAGTGGATTGGTGGGAACTGGAGTCAGTTGGTTACTGTGAGGATGAGGAAGGGTCAGCGCCTAGAGAAGCTGCCTACAAGAAACATCTAGGAGGTACAAAATTCCACCAATATGGAACACTTGTAATGATAAAAGAACTCTTGTACTACAATGAGAACGAATGGTGACCCCGACGTGATTCAGGGAAAGGGAATTAAATACTAAACTATATAACCCCGTGGATTTGGGACTAAACTATATGACTCTGTACATTCATGGAAACAGGATTTGACTATATAATCCCATTGATTCGGGGAAAAGGACTTGAATACTAAACTATTGGTAAATATATCAATTGCAGCTATTAATGTTTGTTAAATACGAGTATAAAAGATTTTGAAGGTAAGTACTTCGTGAACTGAGAAAAGCTGCAAAACTGAACTAACATTTAGAAATATCTATTTGAAACATTTAGAAATATATATTTGAAACATTTAAGAGATACATATTTGAAGCATTTAAGAGATACATATTTGAAACATTAAAGAGATACATATTTGAAATGTGATATGCAGTTTGAACATTTATATAACAAAAGGAACAAGGAAGAGTCAGCGCCTAGAGGAGCTGCCTACAAGAAACATCAAGGAGGTACAAAACTCTAGCAATATGGAAACCTTGCAATATAATGGCAATAGAAACTCCTGCAATATAATGACAACAGCCCCGGGGCAGGACAGGGTTATGCTGTGCCCCACCAGCACCCTCAGAACTCCCCATGGGGCTGAACCCCTCCCTGCTACCTCCAGGCAGGCCTGGACCTGCGGGGCCAATCCTTCCCAGAGCTGCTCCAGCTCTGCAGTGCTGGGTTCGGCAGGGACTGCAGGCACATGAGGCTTCTTCTTCTTCTTCCTCTTCACACGTTTGCTCTGGGGGGGCAAGGATGGGGTCAGGAGGGGCTGCCCGACCCCCCCAGGGACCCCCAAGGCAGGGCAGCCACGTCTCTTGTCTCTCTGGGAACCTATAAAGTGTTGCTCCTACAATGGACCTATGAAATCTATTTGTTGCTTTTAAATTAATTTTTAAAGCCATATTCATTTCACAGCGCACTCTCTCCCTTAGTGTTTATATGCCCAGCCTATTCTACCCGAATGCATGAATAAAATACCTGTAGGAATTATTCCTGAAATCTTCATAAAGGTTAGAAGTTTTAGAAGATATAATCGGGTGTGTTCCTGACATAATTGCATTCCACAGCAGCAGATAATCATCGATTATTGGAATGCAACAGGTGGATCTGTGATTGGTCTCATGTGGTTGTTTTTAATTAATGGCCAATCACAGTCTGGCTGTCTTGGACTCGCTGGTCAGTCACAAGATTTTATTATCATTCCATTCCTATTCTATTCCTTCAAGCCTTCTGATGAAATCCTTTCTTCTATTCTTGCAGTATAGTTGATACATTTTAATATTATATATTATATTATATAATTATGATATATTTTAATATAATATATATTTTATGATATAATATATATATCATAAAATAATAAATCAGCCTTTCTGAAACATGGAGTCAAGATTCTCGTCTCTTCTTTCTCATCTCTTCTATTCTTTTAGTACAGTTTTAATATAATATATATTATATATATTTAATATAATAAAAAATATATATCATAAAATAACAAATGAAATAACAAATATATACATCAACAAATAACAAATATATTATGATATTATTATATCATAATATATTATATTGATTATGATATATTTTAATATAATATATATATCATAAAAAAATAAATCAGCCTTTCTGAAACACGGGGTCAGATTCTCATCTCTTCCCACGTCAGGGCTGCAAAACCGTCGCAAAATTCCACGTACTTAGGCCTAAAAAATTAAAACTCATCTGGGGCTGATGTCGAGCGTCACACGCTGACCCACCTGCACCACGAGGTTGGCACGGCCGCGGCAGAAGCGCTCCAGCATGCGCAGGAACAGGTGAGCTGTCTCCACCAGGTCCCTCAGGAAGCTGCGAGGCTGCTTGGTCTCGTCGAACTTGCGGAAGAGCGTGAGGAAGAGCTCCCGGTATTCCATCAGGTAGAAGATGTTGCCTGCGGTGAAAAAGGGTGGCAGCAGGAAGGGGGTGGGCTCAGGGATACCCCCAGGTGTTGTAGTGTGTTTTTTATTTGGTGCGTTTATTGTTTGATTTGTGGTTTGGTAGTCCTTTTGGGTTTTCTGTCCCTGTTTTCAGAGTGACACAGACCTGCTTTTGTTATTTAATTGAGCCAAGGTTTCAGTTTATCAGTTTGTTACTTACCACCTTTGTTATTTAATTGAGCCAAGGTGTCAGTTTATGTAGGGGGATAGAATATAAGTAAATAAAGGAAGTATAGAATGTAATCTTATCCCCTAAAGAGTTGCAGTTCAGGCAATTACTAAAGATTAGGAGCGGGCCTGATGTTAACTGTAGCCAGTAAGAAGAGTGTTATAAAATTGGTTGGTTGAGGGGAACTGCAGTCAGTTGGAAGCTGTGAGGACAAGGAAGAGTCAGTGCCTGGAGGAGCTGCCTACAAGAAACATCAAGGAGGTACAAAACCCTAACAACATGGAACTCTTGCAATGTAATGAGAACAGAACTCTTGCACTATAATGACAACAAGTTTATCTCTTTGTTACTCAGCTACTTCCCTGCCAAGTTTCAAACCCCTTCCCCTCACACCCAGCTGTTAACCCCTCATGTCCCAAGCAGTTTTCCTCCCTCGTATTCCCTGCCTTGCGTTCCACCCCCAGTTCTCCTGATTAGCTGAACATTTTATCCTCCCTTGAGACCTGCCCCCCCTTTATAAGCTGTTGTTTGCCCCCAGTTTGAGGCCTGGGACCCCGGACTTGGGGAGTTTAACATCAAATAAAGTAACTTAGTGCCACCCCAGGTCTGTGCTGTGGCCCTTTTGTTCCACTGGTAGCTGGGATTCTGCAGAGCCTGAGAGAGGGGGACTGTTGTCCCAGGGATGGACAGAAGGACAGAAGGACTCACTCTTGATGACCTGGCTGCTGTCCCGCACCGCCTGCTCCGGGCAGCGATCCATCTCCTGCAGCGTCCTCAGCAGCTCCTGGTACGCCTTCAGGGCCAGGTGCATCCTGGGCACGGCAGTGAGGGTGGGGTCACGGGTGCCATGGGGGTTCCCAGGTAGTTGGGGGTGTCCCGAGCACTCCCAGAATCCCAAATGCCCAAGGGGGTCTCAGGCAACACAAAGAATCCCAGGTGTCCAGGGTGCTCCAGGCACCAGGGAGGTCCCAGGTGTTCCTGGGGTCCCAGGGTGTTCCAGGCACCAGGGAGGCGACCAGGGGGGTCCCAAGTGTCCAAGGGGTCCCAAGCACCAGGGGATCCCAAAAAGCTGAGGGTCCCAGACACCAAGGGGTGTCCCAGGTGCCCTGGGGTCTCCCAGGTGTCCAAGGGGTCCCAGGCACTGAGGGTATCTCAGGTACTGTGGGGGTCCCAGGTGCCCAGAAGGTCCTAGACACCATGAGGAGTCTCAGGTGCTCAAGGAGAACCCCAGGTACTGGAATTCACCCCCAAAGGGTGTCCAGGTGCCCTGGGGGGGTCCCAAATGCTCACCTACGGGCCCAGGTTGTTGCCTCCTTCTTGTCCATCAGTGCCATCTCATAGTAGGTGGTGAGGTTCTGCTCGATGAAGTGGAAGGCTCGGACCCCCACGGTCTCGGACACCAGCTCGGGCCGGAAGCCCTGGAGCCGGTTGAAGGCCATGAAGAAGGAGGTGGCCCACAGGTAATAGGTCTCATCATGCTGCTGAGCCTTCTCCCTCACCAGCTGGTCCTGGGGGCAACCAGGAGGTTTCAGCAGGGATCCCACAGGCGGAGAGGGGATCCTGGCCCTCCAAACCCTCACCTTGACCAGCAGCATCAGGCGGTTGTAGCAGTCCTCCAGGAAGTCCTGGCAGAAGCGGCGCAGGAAGAGCCGCACGTTGCGGGCGGAGCGGCGGGAGGGCTCGGCCTCGGGGGCGGGCTGCCGGCGCCGGGGCAGCCGCCGCGGCTCCTTGCCCAGGTCGTGGGTGTAGCTCTTCAGCTGCACAGGGCATGGAGTGGTCAGATTTATCCCTGTGGTCCTTGTCTCTGTGGCACCCACTATGTCACTGTCCTGGAGCCCCACACCGCATTCCTGGTCCTGCAACTCCACCACATCCCTGGGTCTGTGCTCCACATCTCATCCTCCAATCCTGTGTTCCACCTATGTTCCTGTCCCTGTGCCCCCCACCCACATTCCCATCTCAATGACCTCTGCCATATTCCTGTCCCTGTGCCTCCACACACATTCCCATCTCAATGATCTCTGCTTCATGCCCATCCCAGTGCCCCCCACCATGAACCTGGCCCTATGTCCCCCCACTGTGTCCCTGTCCCAACAGCCCCCTCTACTTCCCTGGCCCTGTGCCCCCCGCCCAGCTGATGCCCCCAACCACATCCCTGTGCCCCCTGCCATGTCCCCAGCCCCGTGCCCCTCACTCACACCCATATCCCAGTGCCACCTGCCACATCCTTGACCCCATACCCCACAGCACATCTTTAGCCTCACGTCCCACCCAGGTTCCTGTTCTCCTACCCCTTACCCTGTCCCCAGCCCCCTGCCCTCCACATGTCCCCAACCCCGTGCCCCTCACCACATTCCTGCACCCTGTGCCACATACCCAGCACCACGTTCCACACCTATCCCTGTCCCTGTGCCCCCTGCCACGTCCCCAGCCCTGTGCGACATCCCCAGTGCCACATTCCACACACATCCCTGTCCCCGTGCCCCCCTCATGTCCCCAGCCCTGTGCCACATCCCCAGTGCCACGTTCCACACACATCCCTGTCCCTGTGCCCCCTGCCACATCCCCAGTGCCACG
This sequence comes from Diglossa brunneiventris, assembly GCA_019023105.1. Classification (NCBI taxonomy): domain Eukaryota; kingdom Metazoa; phylum Chordata; class Aves; order Passeriformes; family Thraupidae; genus Diglossa; species Diglossa brunneiventris. The sequence continues at coordinate 949,776 of CM032381.1, forward strand.
TTCCACACACATCCCTGTGCCCCTTGCCACATCCCCAGTTCCGTGCCACATCCCCAGTGCCACATTCCACACACATTCCTCTCCCCGTGCCCCTCTCATGTCCCCAGCCCTGTGCCACATCCCCAGTGCCACGTTCCACACCCATCCCTGTCCCCATGCCCCCAGCCCTGTCCCCTTGCCCCACACTCACATTGTGCAGCCCCTTGTGGAACACCACATCCCTGTCCCCGATGGACTTGATGCCCTGCAGGACGTAGGAGCCACCAAAACGAGAATGCCTGGGCAGGGGACAGGAGACAGGGGTTGAATGATGCTGTCCCCACCTCGGGGGTCCCATCCCTACCACAGCGGGTGCCCCCTCCTCACCTGGATGTGCGCTGCAGTGCCCGGCTTCTTTTCTCTGCCAGCTCCCTCTGCCTCAAGCTGTGCAGCTCCCGTGTGTCCTCCCCGTGCTCGGCCCCTGCTGTCCCCTGTCCCAGCGCTGCCAGCTCCTCCGGGCTCTGCCAGCAGCTCTGTCAGCACCGTGAGGGCTCTGCCACCCTGCTCCGCCACCCCTGGCCCAGCTCACCTGGTCACGGAACATGAGGGAGATGATCTCCAGGACGTGCAGAGCCCACTGCTGCTCCACCTGGGCGCTGGCCAGGAATTTGAGCAGGTCGTCCATCCCGCTGATGTGCAGAGCCCACAGCACCCGGTCGTGCACGCTGGCATCACCATCCACGCCCTGCTGGGGATGGTGGAGCGGTGTCTGTCAGAACTCAGGACATCCCTCCGGGTGTCCAGAGTTGCCAGGGGGCTCGGAGACCCTGGCACACAGCCCAAAACACCTGCGGGTTTGATTGTGACCCCTGGAGCAAGTTACCAGCTTTGTATGAGATCCTGAAAGTCACAGAAGTTTAAATAGTATAATAATAAAATCATCACAGGGTGAAAATGGAGATTTTAGGATTTTTGGTATGGGGGTATGGGGACAAGATGGAGGAATCTGGGCATGTCCAGCCTTTCTTCTTCTTGGCCTCCATCTTCTGCTGTGATGCTGGCACTTTGGGATTGGTTTAGAATAGAAGTGCATTGTCTAACATAGGTGATAGCTACTGGAAAACTATTGTAAATAAAGTACATGTAGTTTTTAGTATAAAAAACTGACACCACCCCAAGGGCTGGAAACAATTGCCAGCTTTGTGTGAGGAGTTACAAGGCACAAGAGTTTGAGTAGAACGATAGTGAATTAATCACAGGGTGAAAATGTAGAATTTGGGGTTTTTAGAATGGGGGTTCAGGAGGCAAGATGAAGATGGGCATGTCCTGTCCTTCTTCTCCTTCTTCTTCTTGGTCTCCATTTTCTGCTGTGATGTTGGCACTTTGGGATTGGTTTAGAATAGAAGTTCGCTGTCTAACACAGGTGATAGGTGTTGGAAAGTAATTGTAAAGATGTTATACGTAGTTTGTAGTATAAAAAGACAACACAGCCCTGAGGGTGGTCAGAGTGCCTGTGGCTGCCCTGCTGAGCAGACCTCGGCTGGGCAGAAAGAAAATTTTATAGATAAGAACTAATAAACAACTTCAAGACCAAAAACTGAAGAGCTCTGACTCATTCTTGGGGCCAAAACAGAGACATCCTACACATTTCGGGGCAGCAATTAACAACCATCAACCTGAGAGGTGTCAGGGTCCCCATGGAGCCACTGAGGCTGTCAGGGAGGCAGGGAAGGGCCCTGTTGTGGTACCTGTTCCTCGGTGGGGTCAGGGGGCACGTGCAGCACGTTGCGCACCAGCAGCAGGATCCTCTCGATCAGCAGCGTGTCCTCCTCCTGCCGCTGCTCCCAGTCCTGGGGGGACACGGCTGTCAGGGACCCACACAGCCCCCCGGGGGTCCCTGGCAGGGAAGGACCCCATAATCCTGCAGGACAGACCCCACAGCCCCCAGGGACCCCCAATAGGGACAGACGGACAGACCCCACAGCCCTGCAGGAGGGACAGACCCCACAGCCCCCAGGGACCCCCTGTGGGGACAGACGGACAGACCCCCACAGCCCTGCAGGAGGAACAGACCCCACAACCCCTGAGGGATCCCCAGTAGGGAGAGAGCCTGAGGGACCCCGAATAGGGACAGACCCCACAGCCCCTGAGGGACCCTCAGTAGGGACAGACCCCACAACTGCTGAGGGACCCCCAGTAGGGACAGATCCTGAGGGACCCCCAGCAGGAACAGACCCTGGAGCCCCCTGGTAATTCCAAGACCCTGCAGCCCCCACAGGACCCCCCAGCAGGGACAGACCCCACAACCCCTGAGAAACCCCAGCAGGGACAGCCCCCCAAGCCCCCCAAGGGGACTCACCAGCTGCAGGAGGCTGTAGAGCTTCTCACTGAGCACCACAAACACCTTCTCATTGGCAAAAGCCTGCAGAGACCCCAAGGTGAGCAAGGGACGGTGGGCAAAGCCCCCTGCCCACAGCGTCTCCCTGGGCAAACTCACCTCCTTGTAGGCCTGCAGGTAGGACAGCACCTGGAGAAAGTGGTGGCGGGAGGTGGCATCAGCTGGCACCTTCCCAAAGCACAGCAGGGCCGGCTGGGTCAGGTTCACCATCAACCTGGGAGGGAGTGGAGGGCTGTGAGAGACCCCTGCCCACCAAGGAGCCCCCACAGAGCTGACCCCAACGCTGCCCTTTGCTACCTGATGACAGCATCAAAGAGCACTTTCTCCTGGGGGTACTGCACCAGGATGGGCAGGAGGTCGTTCTGCAGAATTTGGGCTGCCCCCAGCTGCTGCCGCACATCCCGGGTCTCATCCTCATGGCGCAGGTACCGGATCAGGTCCTTGACGCTCTCTGGGGACACGGGGGGCTGTCAATCCCCGCCGTTCCCGGTTTCCTCCCCCCCCGCCCCGGTCCCGGTGCCCACCTACCCAGGCAGTCGGGCTCCCGGTGGTACACGTCGCCCTCCAGGTAGCCCAGGGCGCTGCAGGTGGCCAGGAGCTCGCAGTTCATCATGTACCAGTCCATGCAGCGCGGGGCTGCGCACCGGATCGGTACCGGGGGCCACCTGCGGGCCACCGTTAGCACCGGGGGACCCCCGGTTCTCCCACCCATTCTGTGTTCCCCCGGTACGAACCCATCTGCCGATCCCGGGGCACTCTCCGGTCCCAGTTTTCCCAACACTGATGAACCTCCCAGGGCTGGTCCCGCTCGGTACCGGAGCCCACCGACCCCACAGCAACCCCCAGGCTCCGGTACCACCTCGATCCCAGCGCACCGCCCGTTCCACCACCCCAATACCGGCGCACCCCAAGCCCGGTTCCTCTGATTCCATATCATCCTCCTGGTTCGGATTCCCCCCAGTCACGGACTAAACCCCCGGTCCCAGTCGGTGCCGGTGCCTTCTCGGTCCCGGAGCATTCCTGACCCCCGCCCCCCGCCCGATCCCGGATCTCAGCCCCCAGTTTCCCCCGGACCCTCCTGATCCCGGAGCGCCGATCCCGGAATACCCTCCAGAGCCCGGAGCATCCGGAGGTTCCGGTTCCCCCGATCCCGTATCAACCCCCCTCCGTTCCCGAAACACCCCCCCCGGTTTCGGTGACCCCGATCACCCCTAATCCCCGCTCCCGGGCGGTCCCGGGACACTCCCCGCCCCCGGACCCCCCGGACCCCCCGATGCCGGTGCCCCCCGGTCCCGCTCACCGCTGCCCCGTCCCCGCCGCCCTCACGGCCGCGCTCCCGGTCCCGGCGCGGGGGCGGTGTTACACAACCGCCCCAGTTCCCGCGGGCCGAGGCCCCGCCCCGCCCGCACCCTTCAAGCGGCAACTCCCCCCGAGGAGCCCGGCGGCCCCTCTGGTCCCCCCCTCTCCGCACACCCCCTCCGCCCACCACGGGCACAAACCGGCGGCTCGGTGCCTCGGGGTGCCCCCAACACCGCTGCCCTCGCCCCCCGGCCCGCGGCTCTGAGGAGTGGAAGAGGAGAGGGGCTCATTGCGGGGAAGGGACGCTTTGGCGGCGTTGCCCTTTTAAGAACGGCCCTGGCTGGGCGGGGCCTGCCCGGGGCGCGGGAACGGGCGGCCCCTCCCGCCACCCCCGGGCGGGCTCCGGTGTCCCCACCCCCATCCTCGTTCCCTCCCGGTTCCCGGTGCCGGGCACGGCCGCGAGCGGTTACCAAAATAAAAGAGCAGGTTTAATTCACCGAACACAGAAGTCCCGCGGCGGCGAGGCGGGGCGGCCCCGGCCCGGTACGGGAGGCCCCGGGCAGCCCGGTTGGCCGGTTCCCGGCAGCAGCGGGGCCCCGCCGCCGCCCGCCCGCCGCGCCGCGCCGCACACACACGCACCACACGCACCGCGGCGGCCCCGTCACAGCAAAGCAGCGGCGGGCGCGGGGCCGCGCCCCGGGACGGGCCCCGTTACAGCCCCTGCGTCTTCAGCTCCAGCGGCTCTGCCGGCAGCTCGGGCGGCGGCTCGGCGGCGGCGACGGCGGTGACGGCGGTGACGGCGGTGGGGGCGGGCGGCTCTCCCTTGAAGGCGGCCAGGCGCTCGGCCAGGCTGCGCGGCCGCGGGCACAGCGCGAACTCGTAGAGCACCGCGCCCAGCGCCGCGCCCAGCAGCGGGCCCGCCCAGTACACCTGCGGGGGGGCGGCGTGGGCACCGGGACCGGGGGACCCCCGGCTCCCCGCCCTCCGGGGAGGACACGGTACCCACCCCGATGATGCCCGGGCGTCGGCCCATTCGGGGCCACCCGTGTCCCGGTGAGCGGGGGACGGCCGCGTGTCCCCCTGCCCGGGATGTCCCCGGTGGGCAGGACGCGTCTCCCGTTCCCCGGGATGTCCCCGGTGGGCAGGACGCGTCTCCCGCTCCCCGGGATGTCGCGGGGGTACCCAGCACCCTGGGGTGCTGCTGTCACCGTGGTGACACCGGCAGCCACCCGCCTTCAGCGGGGACACAGCGGCTGGGGCAGGACAAGTGAGGAGGGACTGGGGGGGTCCCGGGGCGGGTTTGGGGGTCCCCGTCCCCCCCCACTTACCCAGTGGTTGGCGAAGTTGCGGGTGATGACGGCGGGGGCGAAGGAGCGAGCGGGGTTCATGCTGGCGCCCGTGTAGTGGATCTGCGGGGGGATTGGGGCAGTGGGGGGCTGCACAGCTGCCCCCCAACCCTTCCCAGCCCCCGTGCTCTCAGCATGGGGGTCCCTGAGGCCGCCCTTACCCCGAAGAGGTGGCCGAGGGCGAGGGAGAAGCCGACGGGCACGGCGGCCATGGCCGGGCGCCCGTCGTGACGGTCATCGAAGCTGGCGAAGACGCAGAGGACGAACTGGGCGGTCAGGAGCAGCTCCACCACCGTGCCCTGGCCCGGGCCCACGCCGGGGTGCAGCTGTGTGGGGAGGGGGCTCAGCACCCCGTAGAGTTGCTCCCCCATTCCCCCCCAGCACCCCAAATCCTCCCTCGTTATCCTTCCACACCCCAAAATTCCACTGTACCATAAATGCTTCCTTATCCCCAAATTCCTCTGGGATGCCCAGCCCCCATTGCTGTCCCACATCAATCCAAACCCCAAAACATCTTGTGGACCCCCAAATCCACCCTCAAACACCTCTGAACCCCAGAACGCCCATTACAGCCCCATGGTACCCCAAACCGCCTCCTGAATCCCCCCAAACCACCTCCTGGATCCCCCCAATTCCCCCAAACCAGCTCCTGGAACCCCCCCCCAATTCCCCCATGGTACCCCAGATCCCAAAACAACCCCCAGACTCCCCCAATCCTTCCAAATCCCCATTACAACCCCAAAGTACCTCAGAGCCCCAAACACCTCCTGGAGCCCCAAAATCCCCATTACAACCCCAAAGTACCTCAGAGCCCCAAACACCTCCTGAAGCCCCCAAATCCCCATTACAACCCCAAAGTACTTCAGAGCCCCAAACACCTCCTAGAGCCCCCAAATCCCCATTACAGCCCAAAGTACCTCAGACCCCCAAACACCTCCTGGAGCCCCCAAACCCTCATTACAGCCCCCACCCCGCATTCCCCCAGCCCCGCAGACACCCCCAGCCCCCCGACCCGCCCCGTGCTCACCGCGCTGAGGCCAAGGGTGCCACGGACGGGGCCGGGGGTCACCCCATAGAGCACCCCAGCTCCGGCCAGCATTCCCAGCACCTGGGCCAGCAGGTAACCCAGGGCACGGGGCAGGGAGAGCTGCGAGGCCATCAGGAAGGCCAGCGTGATAGCCGGGTTGACGTGACCCCCGCTGACATTGCCCAACGCCTGCACCAGCGTGGTCTGGGCCAGCCCGAAGGCCAAGGCGGACCCCACAACGCTGGGGGGGCCCGGGGCCCAGCGCAGGGAGGCCCCCAGCCCCAGCAGGGCATAGAGGAGGCTGCCCAGGAACTCGGCCAGGACGGCCCTCCAGAAGGCGGACGAGCGCAGCTCCCGCATGGCCTGGCCCCGCTGCCGCCCTCCACGGCCCCGCTCCCCTCCCCGGGGGCCGCCCGCTCGCACCTTTATAAGGCCCCCCCGGGCCGGCCCCGGGGGTGGGATCGCGCCTCCGCCACCCCCCCCCACCCCACCGTTAACCGATTCGCTGCCCGGGGCACGGGACAGGTGACACGCAGTGAGGAACCCCCCCCAGAGCCCCCCGGGCATCCCCCCAATAGTGGGGACCCCCCCAGAGCTGCGCCGCCCCCATCCCTGGGATTTTTTGGGGAGGGGTGGGGGGGGCTGTGACCCATTGATGCCCTCAGTGGGGTTTAGGGGACCCCCTTGGTGGGGGCCAGCGCTGACACACCTCCCACCCCCCCCCCCCCGAAATGTTTTGGGGACACTTTGGGGCAACCCCCGGTGGGAGCCGCCCCCCACCCCGCGGGAGGGGCGCTGGGTGGGGGCAGCGGGGTGGGGGCAGCGGGGTGTCCCCCCCCCCCCGCTCGGTGCTGTTGTCTGCGGGAGGGTTTATTCAGCCCGGCTTAGCGGGCGCTGAGTCCCCGGCCGGGGGGATTAAAGCCCGGCCCGGCCATTGGCGCCCGGCGGAATCTGCCGGGGCTGCAGAGGCCGCCACAAAGGGCTTTGCTGCGCTCAGCTCCCCGGCACGGGACGGGGCTGACGGGGGGTCCCGGCCCCCGCCCTCACCGGGGGGACCGCGGGGAGGGTGAACCTGCCCGCAGCCCCGCCCGCAGCCCCCCGGTGTCGCGGTGTCGTGGTGCCGCAGCCCCCCGGTGTCGCGATGCCGTTGTCGAGACCCCCTCCCCCGTCCCCTCACAGCATCGCTCCGCACCCACCTGCGACCCCAACACACCTTTAATCCCCCCACCCACCCGGAGTAAAAGGGGAGGGGGCACGGAGCCGCCCACCCTGTGCGTGCGCCCACGGAAGGTTCTGGAGACAGCGGGTGGAGGATCGGGGGGCTGCGGTGAAATGGGGGGGCTCAGGCAGTGCCCTGTTCGGTCGGGGGGGCTGGGGGGCAGTGGGCCACCGAGGACGGGGACAGGCTGGGGGTCTCCACCAGAGCCACGTCCCGGCAGGCGAGGCAGGCGCTGAGCTTCTCCCGGGAGGCTCCCGGTGCCAGGATGAACTCGTAGGAGAGCCCGGCCAGCACCGCGCCCAGCACCGGGCCCAGCCAGTACACCTGGAGGGGGACAGAGAGCTGGGGTGTCCCAGGGATGGGGGGACACCTGGGGGGGCGGGGGACACGGGACCCCAGCCCAGGGATGGGGACGGAGCAGAGGAACCTGCCCCAGGGGAGGGGGTGTCACTTGTTTGGGGTAGGGGGATTGGGGAGGGGGCCCATCACGAGAGGATGGGGCCTGTCCCAAGGATGGCAATAGGGGGGACACAGCGGTCCTGTGATGGTGACACCATGAGGACCCTTGGGGACACCACGAGGACCCTTGGGGACACCACGAGGACCCTTGGGGACACCATAGGAACCAAGCTGGGGACACAGCTGGTGCTGATCTGTCCCAGGGGAACCCAGGGAAGGGAAGGGAAGGGAAGGGAAGGGAAGGGAAGGGAAGGGAAGGGAAGGGAAGGGAAGGGAAGGGAAGGGAAGGGAAGGGAAGGGAAGGGAAGGGAAGGGAAGGGAAGGGAAGGGAAGGGAAGGGAAGGGAAGGGAAGGGAAGGGAAGGGAATGGAAGACCAGAACCACTGTCCTGGGGTGGGGATGGGACCCCAGCAGTCACACACTGCAGCTGGGGACCCTCCCCTTATTTGAGGACTCAGGGGGAGCCCCAGGGTGCCCCCAACTCACCCAATGGTCGTCCCAGAGCCCGGTGACGATGGCCGGCCCCAGCGAACGCGCGGGGTTCATGCTGCCCCCCGCGAACGGCCCCTGTGGGTGACACGGGGGGTCAGGGGCTGGTGGGGTGGGGACCCCCTGGGCGGGTGGGACACGGGGGGGGGTCCTTACTGCAGCCAGGGCACCGGCGGCCACGGCGCTGCCCAGGGCCAGCCCAGCCTGCGGGGCTGCGTGTTCAGAGGCAGCAAAGGCAGCCAGCGCCAGCTGGAAGGTGGCAAAGGTCTCCCACGCCAGCGCTGTCCCCGCTGTCCCCACCGCGCTCACCTGCAGGAGGGAGGGACACCTGTGCAACCTGTCCAGTGCCAGGGGATGGGGACAGGGATGGGGACACTCACCCTGGTGACGAGGCCGGTGTCGTTCTGCAGCGCTGCACGGGCAGCAGCAGAGGCCAGCGTGGCCCCCGTGCACTGGGCCAGGAGCCCCGCGGCCCCGCGCAGGGCGCTCAGCTTGCGGGTGCACAGCAGGGCCAGCGTCAGCGCGGGGTTGGCTTGGGGACCCCCGAGGGTGCAGACGAGCCCCCCGGCCACCAACCCCCCGGCCAGGGCTGGTGCCAGATGCCCTGGGGATGCTGAAGCCCCCAGGACCACCCCCACGAAGATGAGGGTGGCCAGCAGCTCTGTCAGCACCCCCCGCCAGAAGCGGCCGCTGTGCAGCTCCTGGGGGGACAGCGGGGCCGGGGGTCACCCCATGGGCACTGCCAGGAAGGGGGGGCACAGAGAGGGGATGGCACGGGGGCAGGGGGCTTTGGGGATGGGGTATTTTTGGGGGGGGTGCGCAAGGATTGGGTGTCTCAGGGATGGGGTGCCATGGCAACAGGATGCCCCAGTGGTTGGGTGATTTTGTGAGGGGACCCCCCCAACACCGGGGTACCACAGTGGGGGGGGGGTCCCTCGGTGATGGGGTGCCCTGGTGATGGGGTGCCCCAGTTTTTGGGATGGGGTACCTCAGAGATGGGGTACCTTGGGGATGGGACCCTGGGGTACCTTGGGGATGGGGTACCTGGGCACCACAGTGGGGGGTACCAGGGCAATGGGGTGCCATGGAAACAGGATGCCCCAGTTTTTGGGTACCCACGGGGATGGGGTACCTCAGAGATGGGACCCCTCGCCCTGGGTACCACAGTGTGGGGGGTCCCTCGGTGGTGGGGTGCCCTGGCAATGGAATGCCCCAGTTTTTGGGATGGGGTACCTCAGGGATGGGACCCCTCAGCCCCTGGGCACTGTGGTGACAGGATGCCCTGGCAAGGGGGCCACAGGGGATCACAGGGATGAAGGTGGGGACAGCAGCCACAACAGGGCCAGGGGTCACAGTGGGGGGCACGCAGAGACCCCCCCTGTGCCAGGGCTACGAGCTGGGCTCTAAAGTGACAGGCTTGGGGAGTCCCCCTGAGTTAGGGGCTGCTCACCCACCCTCCCCGGCAGGGAGGGACTCTGGGACTGTGATTTTGGGGAGGGGGCTGGGGGGGTCAGGGCCGCTCGCAGGGTCTTACCTCAATGGCCATTGTGCAGCTGTGGGAGAGCAACAACCGGGGTGGGGGCACCTCCTGCCCCCTGGCACTGCCACCCCTGGCACTGTCCCTGTCACCTCCCTGTTCTCCTGTCACCCCCCAGCAGTGCCCCCCTCCTTGGCACAGGGCAGCCCTGAGGTGCTGAGGGTGGGCAGGATTTTGGGAGGGGGTCCTTGGAGCATCCCTGGGTGCCATGGCAACCCCTGGGACCCTTTGGGGTGTTGCCAGGACAACCAGAGATGAAAGGACGCGGGATGAAAGGCTGGGGGGGATGAGGGGGGGGTCACAAATCTGGGATGAGAGTGGGGACAGGGCTGTCCCTGGGGGGGTTGGACACCTGGGATGAGCAGAGGGACCCTCAGGGAGGGGCTGAGGGGTGACAGGGGACAGGGTGACACACCTGGGATGAGCACAGGGACACAGGGCCGTGCCCTGGCAGGGGGGTGGCAGTGTCACACGCCAGTGGCGGGGGGACAGGGTGGGGCAACAGGAGGGGTGGCACAAGTGGATCAAGATGGGGACAGGGCTGTCCCTGCCAGGGGGACCAGGATGGGTCACACACCTGACACAATTCAGGATATCCCAGAGGGGCTCACACACCTGGGACAAGAATTGGGGACAGGGGTGTCCTGGGGG